>VWPU01005898.1:0-55447 GCA_013398955.1 Callaeas wilsoni
CCCCCTCCGCCCCTCTGCTTCCGGGTTGCGGCGGTACCGGGCTGTGCCCGGGACGGCGGAGCTGTTGCCGAGCGACAGCGCCGGGGCCTGGCGCCCGGGGCCCGGGGACCGACCTGGCTGGGCTTGCCCGCCCGCCAGCGCCTCCCGTGGGGCGACGGCACCCGTGCGGCCCTGGAGCGTCCAGAACGCAGGAAACTGCCCCGGCCGGTTTAAAAACAGGTGCTGGAGCTGCAGATGCCGGGCTGAGGTTTCCGGGAGCGGGACTCCGCTGGTGTGTCCAGAGGAGGAAGGGCAAGAGAGCTCGTGTAGGGTCTGGAGCACAAGTCCTGTGAGGAGCGATTGAGGGAGCTGGGGATGTTCAGCCTGGAGAAGAGGAAGCTCAGAGGTGGCCTTAACACGCTCTAGAACTCCCTGAAAGGAGACTGCAGCCATGTGGGGGTCGGTCTCTTGTCCCATGCAACCATCATCAGGACAAGAGGATATAGTCTTAAGCTGGGCCGGGGAGTTTCAGCTTGGACATTAGGAGCAATTTCTTCGCAGAAAGGGTGATCAGACATTGGAATGGGCTTCCCAGAGGTGGTGGAGTTACCAGCCCTGCAGGTGTTTAAGAAAAGACTGGACATGTCACTCAGCGCCATATTGTAGTTGACAAGGCGGCGTTCAGTCAAAGGTTGAACTCGATGATCTCAAAGGTCATTTCCAACCTAATCGATTCTGAAATTCTGTGACTCCTGGGATCCCTACACCACGCCCCCACCCCCTACTCCCACCTGTTGTGAAAATCACTGCTGGCTGCAGCAGAGGCCAAGGTCCACCTGGGTCCAAAGGTCAGGGAAGGCACCTTGGCCCCTGCGCCACTCAGCCTTCTCTGTACCAAGAGTAATTTTCTCCTTCACGCCAGCTTCCGCAGACTAAATAAATAAATACAAAAGCTTCCCTGCAGCTGTACAGATGCTCTTAGCTTCACTTGTGCCCCTGTGGAGAGAAAGGCCCTTCCCCATGCAGGTGAATGATTTAGCCCTGAAGCACAGCAGATGCTCGATTTGGAGCAGGAGCTGGTGTGACAATGGACACATCACAGCCTTCAGTGCCTCACTGTGCTTATGATCTGACACAGCTTCACCAAGACAGAACAGTTCACAGGGATACAGAGATGTCTGATTGAAGTCAAACACAGGGTCTACATCTGGTCATATGGAAAATGGAGTTAAAGCTAAATTATACAGAGAATGTCTTGTGTGCAGCCCCTGGTCAAGGACTGGCTTTTCTCTTGTGATACACTCTTGTGCTTCACTTGTATCAAAAAAAGGTGAGGCACAACTTAGCAACATTTGAGTAACAACATTTCACTTCGCTTAATTTCTACTAAATACAGACATTAGCATCGCAACTATAGTCGTTAATCTTGGTACAGTTCCTTACAGTAAAATCATTAATCTTACCCCACTCAGTGATGCAGGGAAGAACCCAGTTTACCTTTTAATAAATCAGACTGAGTCCTCTTTACAAACATATATGAACATTCATATTAGACCACTTCATAAAGGGATGTTGTTATCTTTACCTGATTTCTTTGCTTTGCCCAGGTGATGTGCCTTGGTAACCCGAGCACAATTTTCTCATCTTGATAATAAAAATGAGAGGGAAACCAACAGGTAAATTTTTCTTTTCTTTTTACATCCATCATGTGGAGCAAATATTTGAATGCATATCCTAGAACATTGCATATTTACCAAGCTACTGAATATTCTAGCGTCCTGTGGGATCTGTTCCATATTTTATAAATCAATGTTTATTGGACCAGAAGGGGAGAAAGAGAAAACTTAGCTCTCTTCCTGTAGAGGCCATCTGCATGCATTCTGCAGTTTCATTTGTAAAAGCAGCTACAATAGCCATAATTTTGGAAAATATCTAAAGCAAGTATGTACATATATAAAAGGGAAAAAAAATTAAGCCTGATGTTTACACCAGCACCGAAATGAAAGACAAGATAAAAGACAGGAATAAAACTGGTCTTCAGCTTAAAAATAGAAGTGTCCAAATGTTACAATTCCACTAAGAAACTTCTTACTGCATTTTACATTTTTTTCTTCAGGTGCTGGTGATACAATTGAGCCCACTGAAGAAGTAAGAAATCATGCCATTGACTGATATGAGCACTACCTGTCTTCTTACACTTGTTGAATCTAGAGGCCTGAAGGCAGAGAAACAGTCATCATTATTATACATGGTGGGAAAATTTACCTAAAAAGTAGCATTTCAGTGTTTGGATGAAAAGCAATCATGCTGCGAACTGGGAGATTATTTTCTCAGAACACTGTAGTGAACTATATACATTGAGGGCTAAAGCAATGCTTAAAAAGGCTTTAAAATGTTCTGTTGAAAAAATGAGCATGAAAATGGGACCAACAGGAAATTGGCGTTGGTCTAATGAGCTGTGTGCATTTAGTCTGAACTAGGTTCCGAATGGTGACATTCTGCAGAGGAAGATGGGAAAACTGGGCAATGTCCAAAATTAGTATTTAAGAGATATATAGCCTAGGCAGAATACTAATAGCTGCAAAATGAACATTTAACATATGGATGAAGTAATGACTGGTTAGAGAGTTCCCATTAGAGATATAATAGGAAATGTAAATTAATATGAGAGTGAATACTACACTATAGAAGTGAATAAATGTACCAAAGGAGAGCTAGAGCCTTGATCCAAACTGCTGGATCATCCATCCGAACCAGCATTAAGGCCCCTACGTGCAGCATTTCCACTGCCATCAACCATCCTGAACAAAATAAAGGCAGTGGCACAGCAGATCCTGCGCTGAGCCCATTGCAGAGCAAAGCTGAGCAGATCCAGGGCCCTGCAGGAGGCAGTTTGGGGCCGCTGGCTCCGTGGGGGTCAGCCGTGGCACACCAGGAGAGAGTCGGTTTGAGGTGCAGATTTTAAAGAAAGAATCAAAATATCGGTTGCTGGAGAAACAGAGAGGATGGGAGTGGAAGTTGGCGGTTGCAAGTCTTGATAGTCTTAAAAACACTTGAAAAATCCTGTGTCAAAGTGGGAAGGGCAAACAGGTGCCACTTTCACAACCACAACATGATGCAGGGTTAGGGCCTGTGTTTGTGGACATTGAACCATGGACAGCAAAACTGGGCAGTTTTGTGAGAAAAGGCATGAGGTTTAACAGGAAGAAAATTTGTATGAAAATGGTAATAAGCAGCTCTTTTCATTATTTACAATGGAAACCAGTTCTTTATTTGTTTTTCGCACTGTTTATTCAATTTTTCCTTGAATGCAGTGAAAAAGGTAAATATGAAATTAAGGTATCTTAAAAATTCTTAAATAATTCAACTTTTCATAATTTAATTATCAATTTTATTGATAAAATTTAAAATACATATCTATATTTAGATTATTTCATCAATTTCTACCTCATTAAAGAAGAAAGCAACACAACATTTTGGACAGTTTCACATGTTACGAAAAAATTCCTTCATCATGTATGTGAAAGTACCTTTTTAAACGTATAATATCTGTAGCTATTAAACAAAATTGATTTATTACACCAATAAAAGAGCGATATAATAATCTAAAATGTGTTTATAAATTATTTATATTTAATAAAAATCTATTTCAACCACCATTATTCTTCTCAAACCTTGCTTATGTAGCACACCGTGCACTATACATGGTCCTGCTGATTTTGATAAACCCTGTGCCATGCACGTTTCCGCTGCTGGAAATTCCAATGCAAACTTACAGCCCCTGTACATTAACCATGAAGTCTTTCCTCCTGTCCATTCCTATCACATGCTGGAACTGTTCCGAGTCCTTTTCCCAAGGCTCCCACAATATCGCTGATAAGATGTCACCTTTTATTAGCACATCCACTCTGAAATACACTAACATGCATTGAAAACATAAAATGCACATCATCCATCTTTCATGTGACAGCTGCATCCCACCTTCTGAACTTTCAAGCTCATAGCACACCTGGGTCAAGGTTCTGTTAATAAAATGATGCTGAGTGACAGAAGAGAGGGATTTAACTGCCTGCAAGCATTTGATAAACTGTTACCTTAATTTCTTTGGTTTGTTGCCTTGGGCAAATGTGCTAAAGAGGAAACAAGTAACTACAAGCCCCACTTGTCCAAGTGGCTGAGTGGAGATGAAGATGAAAGGCAATATACTCGTGTTACTCACAGTTTTATGATTTTAATCCACTTTGTCAGGGAACTATCTTTTGGTCCATCAAATAATGAGATAGCTAAACTATTCAAAGGAAGGGAAAACGAATGTTTCTGTACTTTCGATACGTCTGTTCATATGACTGCATGATTCTGCTGTTTCATAAGTAATCAAATGGCACAGTGTTTCAGTTTAACCACTAAGGTTATAGTTGTATCTAGATATTATCATTTTGGATAGTAAATAAATAATATATTAAACACATAAATAATTTGGGATATTTATTTAAATAATCTAATATATACACATTATTGACACTTATGGCAAGACTAATTTTTTAATATTTTGATATACACTTGTCTCATTTTTTATTTCTTGCCGCATTTCAAACTTTTAAAAGAGAATTTTGCAGATCCTTTGAAGTCAGATCTATTTTAAATCAACTATTTTTGAAAACATTGTTCCAATACTGTAGTATTTTAACACAGTTCAGTCTGGTGATGTAAATGAGTGGAGCATTTTCCCAAGACTTAATTACAGTTCCAAAATACCGGGTGTGATGAGTCCCACTGTGTGGGACTGATGCATGTTATAATTGCTGCATGTTGTTACTGTGTTGTACC
The DNA here is from genome assembly GCA_013398955.1 of Callaeas wilsoni. Lineage (NCBI taxonomy): Eukaryota > Metazoa > Chordata > Aves > Passeriformes > Callaeidae > Callaeas > Callaeas wilsoni. Next base: position 4,807 of record VWPU01005898.1, read on the forward strand.
TGAGTTCTGCAGTGAGTGCTGCTGTTCACTACAGCCATAGGCAAAGGAGGCAAGGGAGAAAGGCAAAGGTGAAAGAGCTTTTTGAGTTTCCACAATAACCCCATAGACCTGATTTTTTATGTGCAGCAGAAGACCCAGGAAAAAAGGCAGGAATGTTCAACTTAGGCTCCTCTCCAGGATCAGCATCATATGGAAGAGATAAAAATACAAGCTAAAAAAGTCAGCAGTTGATCCAGACTGAAGCTGTCTTCTGCTCCTGGAACTATTCCTGGCTCAGAAAGGAAAAGAGGAAGAAAAGAGATGTGTCCCACCTTGGAGATGACTCCATGTAGAGTGGAATGCCACACTGGCTCCCTGGGAGTTTGCCACAGTTCAGGTATTTGTAGGTGTGACGGTGGTGCTTGCATAAACCTTTTCAGGCCTCTTCCAGGGGCTGCTGGAAACAGAAGTAAATTTTAATCTCAGTCATTCTGTATCCGAATGAACTAAGATATATTCCATGAAGTACTGGATAGAGAAGAAAACTTTAAGTAGGAAATTACTCTTCTGTATGCCACTTGAAAAACGTGGAATTCCTGTTCAGCCTACAATGTCCTCAGTAAAAACTAGAGATTGAAGGCACAAACAGAATGAAACAGTCAATGTGACCTCAATACAGAAGAACAGAGTTTAAAAAAAAAAAGAAAAAAGAAAAAAGCAGGGTTTAACCATGTGCTCAAACATAAAATACATAAAAGCAATTCTATTGACTTTACCGGCACCACTGACGTACTCTGTGACTGCTGGGAACTTGACCTCAGCAGGCTGCATACAACCTTCTTATCATCAAGAGAGTCACATCATCAAGTGTCTCTGCAAGGACAGAACATAATTAAATGGGATCACATCTAGCAGAGGAAAGCATAATGTTAATCTGCAGTAGTAGTAAAAATATTCCCTGGTTATAAAATTCCTCAGATGATAGCTTCTCTTCTTTCCAGAAAAACAACATCTTGGTATTAGAAATGTTCAAGCCAGGTGACCATAAGAAGAAGCAAACATGCCTTTTTCTGTTTTGCTTCTTCCCTCATCACTGCATACATCTACATCTATGCTTGGATTTTTATTTTAAGACTGCAAAGGGCAGAAGGCGAGTGATTTATTCCAACATGCTGTGCCAGTATAGAGCTGAACTGGGGCTAGTTGGGCTGGGAAGTAATTGGTTGCTAAAACCAATAAAAGATGAGAATACCTTTAAAAGACATCTAACATGCTGATTGTTAAATTAGACTGAAATTACGTTATTAAAGAAAGCTTTCAAGTGTCAGAAATGAAAGAATGTCATACATTCTCCACTGAGGAAATCTAGATCTCACCGGAGTGGACATCCACTGTCATTATTCTGCTATTTCATCTGTTTTGTCTTTTATAACAATTTTGTTGCCAGACAGAAAAAAAAAAAAAAGCTGAGAGGTGGTTGAGAGTTGAAAGAATGAACAGAGAGAACCGATAAATGATGTAAGAATTGGAAAAATAACTCAAAATTTTAAAATTACATAGTGTAAAGCTGGTACAAAACAGTTGATAAAAACTTATGCTATTTTGAATGTAGATGTTATGTATCTGTCATGGGTTGACACTGGCCCAATGCCAGGCACCCACGAGAGTCACTCGCTCACCCTCCCCTGCTACAGCTGAGCAAAGGAGAGGAAAAAAAATTAACGGAGGCTTCACAAGTGAGATAAGGACCACGGGAAATATTCCAAGGGCAAAACAGGCTCAACTTAAGTTGCAAAGTGAATTTTATTACTAACAGAATCAGAGGAGGATAATGAGAGGTAAAAGAAGCCCTTAAAGTACCTTTTCCCCCCAGTACCTCCCTCCTTCCCACCAACACCACAGGGAGACAGGGCATGGGGGTTTTGGTCCGTCCATCACCGAGATTTTCTTCCGCTGCTCTGGGAGAGAAGTGCATCCGCTGTGAGGCCGTGGGGGCCCTCCCACGGGAGACAGTTCTCAGTGAACTTCTCCGGCGTGGGGCCACTCTCACGAGAAGCAGCCGAACCGCACCTGCTGCATCGTGAACTCCCCCCACTCCTCCCGAAACTGCTGCGGCGTGGGTCTCTCTTTCCACGGGATGCAGTCCTCCAAGGACAGGCTGCTCCAGCCTGGAAGCAGGGCCCTCTCTTTCCTCCAGGTCTCCCACTGGATCCCAGCCTCCTCCAGGCATCCACCCGCTCCGGCATGGGCATCTCTTCCACGGGCTGCGGGCGGGTCTCTGCATCCCCTGTGGATCCCCATGGGCTGCAGGGGCACAGCGGCTTCTCCATGGTCATTACCACGGCCTGCAGAGGAATCTCGGCTCCGGCACCTGGCGCACCTCCTCCTCCGCCTTCTCCATGGACCTTGGTGTCACCATGTTGTTTTCCCTCACCTGTTCTCACCTCCTCCTCTTCTCTGACTAGAAGCAAAACCCTGTGACTTTTGTTTTGATTTTCTTCTTAAATATGTCATCACAGAGACGTTACCAATGTCTCTCATTGGTCCAGCTTTGGCCAGCAGCATGTCTATCTTCAGCGCCATCCGCCATTGGCTCTGCTGGACATGGTGGAAGCTTCCAGCAGCTTCTCACAGGAGCCGTCTTTGTGGCCCCCCTGCTACCAAAAACCAGGCCGTGCCAAACTAATACAACATCTTACTATTTTTGTTTCAAAAGATAACGTGCATCATCAAAATCAGTGGAATTATACCACTACAAATATATGTTTACTTCATATATAACAAGAAATAACTGAATTAATTTTTCAAGTCTGCTTTTCCATCTCTCTCCTTTGCTTGGTTATTTTGTTTGGTTTAGTTTTGTTCCCTCCAAATGATGCCATCTATTCATGGCTTGATATTCTCACCATTTCTGATTGATTTTGTTGTTAAATCCATCCATTCCTACACACCTTTTGGTGCACAAACTGGAAGTGAATACCAAGGCACATTTTGATTATGAAAGTACAGGTGCTAGTGAACATCAGTGAGATTCTGTGTATGATACAAACAGAGTCCCAGCATGTACGAAATGAAGGAATCATGGGCACACTGTGGCTGGAAGGCCCACAGAAGATCTTAGTCCAAAGCAAGGTTGCACCAGGGTGCTTGGAGATTTGACAGGTTAGGTGCTGAACACCTCCTGGGGTAGTGGATTCACAGCCTCTCTGGGCAACCTGTCCCAGACTCAGCTGGATTTGCTGAAGTTTACCACCATCCTTTTTACATTTTCATCTAGAATCCAGCTTTGAAGGAATAGTCCAAGGAATTTCAATTCAATTGACTGATATACCACAATACACAGGGCTGAGCGAGCATATCCCCACACTCTGTACCTTTCTTGCACTACACTGATCCTGCTTTTGCCTCAGACCTCTGGTGGATAGTGTGGCTTTTAGGCAAAGAACTGTATCTTTATACTGTTTAGAGTCTAACACAAAAGAAAGAGCTGGGGTGGAGGGTGTCTACTGAAGCAATGGCATGGTTGCTTTCCAGGTAATTTTTCTTTCTAATTATACTTTTTGTCTTCTCTTGCATTTTTTTGCTTCGCCTAACATTTCTTGTTGTTTGTTGCTCATCTTTCCATTAGTAGCACACTGTATTTTTATCCCCTGTAAATGCAACACATGCTCCTGCTCCTTTTCTTTCAATGCTTCCAGCACTGCACAAGCATATCTACATTTTCCTTTTCCTTTTCTTCCATCTTAATGCAATATGCACCATATCCACTTCACTACTTTCCTCTCATTAAATTGTTCTGAATTATTTGTTTGGTGTGAAGGGAGAACAGAAATGTCATAAAAATAACTGCTTTACCTTTAATCAACTGGGTATCGTAACAGTTTGTGTGTATTGTGTTCAGTGTAATTATATCACTTGACAAAAATCTGTTCAAAATTTGTGAGTTCAGGTTTTAGAAGAGATAAAATTTAAAATAATTTTATATTATATATAATAATACTGAGCCTGAATGATGTTAATTAAAATGTACTCCTCATAATTGGAATTTATTGCTTTGTAAATAGTGGTTATTGTATCAGTGACATACTATATGATATACAAGGAAAGTAGGAGATTTACATCACAATTCTTACAAGATATTTTTATTCTTTCATCTTTTTTATAGTCCTCATCACCATTAACTATTTTTTGCCTTGTTACAGTAGTTTTTGTTGCTAGTATGTTAATAGCTTTTCCTAATGTGCCCAAATCAGTGCAAATCTTTTTACTAGTAATCCATAATCCACAAGTATTTCTTGACCTGTAAGGAGTAGGTTTGTTTTTATTCCCCCCCAAGTTGGTCAAGAATTGTATTGTGAGTTCTATTCTGTTCATATCGAACTCCCTGTGAAACTCTCCTTTTATTTTGACCGTGAGTGAATTATTTGCTGTGGATACAGAATGTCCTTTGCGACAGTGAATCCAAATCCAGGTGCTAACAGTGTCATTGAGGGCAGGGAGTATAAAACACTTTGCTCCCTCCTGCTGGGGGCTGGGCAAGACTAGTGCTGGTCACTGCCCACTCTCCTCGGAGGAGCTCTGTGATCCAGCAGCCTTATCCCTATGGCTTTACAATGCTGTCTTGCTTCCAGGCCATTTCCTGACTGCACAGTAACACAAAGGAGTTTGCATTGTGTATCCTCTTCTGTGGGTCATCCACAAGCTTGACAAAGGTCCTGATATCCTCTTTGTTGTTAATCTGTCTGTACTCATGTACAAGAAGTAGTACAGTTAGGGCTGATATACAGCAAATTCTCCAAATAATCCATTCCAGGGGAAATGAAGAGTTTCTGCCTGCTCATGCATAGCAGTCTAAGGGATAACTAGCTGGCTGAAACACCACTTAATTTATGATTATGCATGTAGGTGGATACAGCTCAGTACTACTACGCTGCCTTTTGTTAAAAGTTGGAAAATTAATTTACTCTTTCTTTTTTTCTTTTAGCAAACCCTTCCTGAAAGCCCTTTCAAGAAGCAGTCTGTAGTGTTCAAGAAGCAGTCTGTAGTGTTCTCATTAGAATTTAATCTCTTATGTTTTAATAACTATCCTACCAGGTTATTAACATGTTAGAATTAGCCAAAAAAAAAAAAAATTAGTTACCGAATTAAGACTATCTGCCTCTCAGATACATTCTGTTTGAATAGAAAAACAGTTTTATAACAAAATGAACCCTCTTACCAGTAACTTGCTTATTTTCAGAAGCAGAAAACATTTTTTTTTAAACCAGAGAAATAATGTTTCAAAACAAGTAAATGCGTTTCAAAGTATAATTGTATAATTTATCAGGAAGAAGGTTTAATCTCTCCAACACAGTCACGAACTGTGTTGCACATTATTTCTCTTAATAAATTTGAAAAATTGTCTGAAATACCATTTTTTACTAGCATCCAAACTGCATCCACACAGTTATTTGAAGGTAGCATGGATAGGCAGCAGTCCCACACATTCGCTGCTAATGGAACCTTCGGAACTGGAGCATTTAGTTCTCACCTAGGAAGCAGCTTTCAGGAGGCTCAAGGCAGGCCGTGGTGGTGGCAGTGCTGTGGAGGCCAGCAGGAGCTGAGAACCTGAAGGGTACCATGGTAAGGAGGTTGGCCAAGCTCGGCAAAAATCAGCATGAACTTACTGTGTGTACCCTGAGTTTCCAGGAGGTGAGACCATAGCCCTGTTGATTTTTGTGTGAATGACTTGCAGAGCCTGCCAGGACTGGAAGATCACAAAGCAGCAACAACAATTCCAGTTACTCCCAGGGACCCACTGCAGGGACCTGCGCTTCTTGTCGAGCCCTCACTCAGAGGGTTACTGTTCTGTCCGGACACTGAGATGACGCTTGAGGACACAGCAGGCAGGAACAAGAGAGATCAGATGATGTCTCTGAGACACTCACAGCTCTTATGAATGGCTATAATGGGACACAATCTAAACAAGTCTCTGGAGGGCAGCTTCCACAGAGAAGAAGGTGCTGAAAAGTAAGTCCATGCACTTCAGAGTGCAATTGCCCGCCTTCGCAATTTGGCTGCCCAACCCCGGCCACCAGCAATGTCGAGACCATGTGTTCCCAAATGACTTGTCACCAGAAGTTGTTGGAGATTTCAGGTCTGTGCTTCACACAGCAGTAAAGTCCAGCAGCTGTGTCCTGTGCTCGGGGGGAGGAGGACCATCAGTGGGATACATTGCCTAGCATTTGTCCCCAGGACCCAGAAATTAATTTGGTAAACAGCTGTCACCTCACAGAAATGGTTCTCCCTCCCCAACCAAACATCTCACTACAGATGGACTTACTAGTAATTAGCTGAGCCACAAGCATCTCTCATTATCTGTCCCCCTCTGGTAGCTGGTCACCAGTACAGAACTGGGCAGTGGAATACATTTGAGCACAGAAAGGGGTAGAGCTAATGAGAGCTCATTTTTAAGTCTTGAGTCTTAAAGACTGTTTCTTACAGTAAGTGTTCTCTCAAGTCATAGCTAAAAATTGCAATTTTCAATAAAATCTTACAATATGCTATCATTACTGTGGCAAAATACATTGTTATTATTGGAAAAATGAAATTACATTAAGCTGCTGTTAGGTATAAGAGCATATACTATCAATGTCTTGTATCTTGCTGCTGATAAAGCAGGAACCTGAAAAGTCCCTCCAAGACTGATTAATCAGTACAGATTTTTAAACTAGGAATCCGGTGGAAATGGAAATTCACCATATACAGCTGGAGTTGCCCCACAATATTTGAGTACAATCACATTTTGCAAAGTGGTCATTAATTTTGGTTCTGCTCATTTTTAGTATCCAAATCAATACCTCATAGGTGTGATTTGTGAAGAGGGCACTTCGTAAATTAGTTCAATTTCAAGTATTAAGCTATAGATGAGATGTATATAAGAAATGCTTATCAAATATTTGCTTCCAGATGCAATTATTTTAGTAGTAAATCTTTGAAATAAAATCTTATTTTATGCCTAAATCCAGTAGCATTTGAATGTTTTTATTGGAAATAAGCTATACCAGAGACAGTCTTGTCGTGAACAAGAGAATCATAGGCTGCTCTCCATAAGCTTTTTATTGTTAATTTTTTTCTGCTGGAGACTTGCACATATTTTAGACTGAATTCATTTTGTGCTGATGCTTCGCATGTGGGGTAATAAACAGGTTTGTCAATATACAATCCATCTGAAAACAGTGCATTTATTAAATAATTTAGTTCTTCAGGCGTTGCTTCAGTTGCATTTGAAAACAAGGTTAACTTTTCTGGATTGGTAAATAGCACTGTAAACAATAAGAAAAATGCTATGTTCATCATGAAGGACTTCTGTGGTTCATGAAATATTAACAGCTTTCTGTGTACGGAATATATATTCCAGTTTTTTAAATGTTATTATTATACACTGCCTCTGTAAGGCAGCAAAACAGTTTGCATAATGATTCCTGGTTTTGACGCTCCTCTTACTTGCTGATAATTTCCCCTATTTAACATCACCCTAAAATTAAGTAATATGAAATGTTACCAAAAAATATTATTTAATCGTAATGGATGTAAATCCACAGAAAACCCGCCTACAATATGACTTCTCAGACTGTAATAATAAATTGCCCCTTCTGGCAATCTAATTGGACAATTTAAAAAGTTTCCTATATAAGGGAAATCAACTACTCCTTTAAAAAAAAAAAGAAGATAATTTAGTATTTCATGTTACAGACTCAAGTCTGCAAAACTTCAGTCTCATCATGTTGCTCTAGTTGTACAAAATGGGGTAGAAATAGCCTCAGGGAAGAATCCAAAAGTAATGAGGTTAGTTCAAGTGGAGCTGCCAGAACAACTCTCTATCAGTCCCCCAACACTAAGCCATATACCCAGATGCAGCAGGTAATATTCACCTTAAACTATCAAAAGATCAGCAACAATTTTTCTGTGGTTTCTACTTCTGTTTTTCTGGTTAAATACACAATTTAAGACAGTGTTAGAAGGTACAGACCACAACTTTTATGAGAAGTTAAAACACCAGATTAACAGTGTGTGACCACATCTGCCTCAGCAGAGCTCTGCAGTAAGTTTGCACAATTTTCCCCTTTCTATAATAACAGTATCTGCTTAGCTTTAAAATAGTTTGTGTATGAAAGATGGAATAACAGAATGTATTTTAGTTCACCCTGGCCATTTGATGGTAATATACCTGCCAGACCTACAGCGGCACAAGGATAATTAATCGAGACATTGCCAAAGGGACATAACACTTTTACTGATAAATTCTTTACATTTTTGCAAAGAGTCACAGTCACTATTTCAGCTTTAGGCTGGTTTATCGCCTAGAGCAAATTTGATTTTGATAGACTTACACAAGCTATGGAAAAGGTGATCTAGAATGGTTACATGCTTCAAATGTGAAAAATATTCCAGGGAAAATAGAAAAGCTGCTGCAATTGGACTTCTTCATGCAAATAAAGAGTTACCTGAATATAAATGATGTGCATTTTTGAACAAGGCTGCCAAGCTGAAAAAAAATCAAAGCATATTACTATTATGACACTAAGATGGGATAGATCAGATCTATCAAACTAAGATCAAGCTAAAACCTAGATTAAGGAGGTCATCACAGTGCAAATCATGGATAGAGGGAAATGAAAAACCAGAAAATAGAAATCCTAGCAGTAGTTATTTAGTGAAAAATCAATTTAAACCCACTCTAAAAAAAGTTCTAAATTAGAAACACCAGTGAATTTTATTTTTATTAATTCTCCGCTGTCCTTCCAGCATAGACACAACGAGTCTGATATTAAAGTGCTTTTGTTAGCACAGCTGACTTTGCCTGATGAACCAATCCTTGCCAAAATACTCATTTACTGATATAACTCTGCCAGCAGACTTTTTTGTGTGTATTATCCAGTATCATACAAGGCCTGCCTCTGCCTTGCTTTTGAACCTTAATTTGCCATCACCATCTTTAGGCAGCTTCACATTGTGCTATCCAAATGAAATACTGCAGTGATTCAGCAATGACAGCTACAGGTTTAAAATATTTGCATTTGAACTTTTTCGTATGCTAGTTTAATATAAGTAAACTGTATAAAACCATCAAAACTGGTCTGATGTCAGAGCCTTGTTGGATTCTTCTGGTATATTCCTGAATGTGAGCAGGATTAGAGAGAAGCCTGAAAAGGTTTTTAGTCCCAAAGGGCAGATGCTACAGGCAAGAGTGCCCATTGCCTTCAATGATGATTGAATACCACATGTGGTCACAAAAGCCATTTCAGAAGTGATGTCAAGTTCCAGTTGAAAAAGTAACATCCTGAAAGAAAAAACTAAAATGGGAACTACCTGAACACCAGACACTGTGCTCCAGATTCTGAAGAAATATTAATGGGGATGCTAAAATTTTAGTTCTTCAAAGACTTACAAGATTCTCTCTTTATAGAAAAGTTGATTATAAGAGTTTTCTTCAGGAAGAAAAAGTAGGTCAAAGAGCTCCAAACAGGAAGTAACAGTGAGGAGCATTAACTGAGGGGCATTAACAAAATTTAGATCTTTAGCCATGGACAGTATTTTGGTGGGTGGAGAGGGGTGGGAAATTGTGTATGTGTTTTGTTGGAGTTTGTTTGTTTTCTTAGGAAAAATCAGAATTTGAGTTCCTTGGCATAAGAAACAGCTTTGACAGGATAAAAATGGAAGCAAGGTTCCTTCTTATAGGTCAAATTCCAGCAATAATAGAACAAGGCTATAGCTACGTTCACTGGATCTGTATATATCCCCAGGCTGTCTGTGGAGGCTACGCTGACTTAAAGGGAATGAAACCTGGCATGGCCTTTCAGATGTGGGTAAATTAGGTCAGGCTAATGTGAAACACAATCAGGCAAACACTCGGAAAAAAAATATTCAAGTGATTGTGATGCCCATGGCACACTAAATGAAACAATAGTTTTTTGGAATTTCAGTGAACTTTTACGTGCCTTAAGCAGGAAGACTCCTCAAAGTTTATACTGAATGATGTCACCAAAATGTGAGCAACACTAGCATTAGACGGAACAATCGTCCCTAAGAAAAACAGCTTCCACTCTATGCCTGTCACACTTGTAAGGCTGGTATAAGTCAATGACAATAGACTAGATCTCAGTTATTCTGTCAGATACTATACCTGGAAAGAGTCTGTCAGATTTACTTACTTATCGAGACAAGTATTTTGGTTCCAGGTTTGTAAATTCTATAAACATCTCGACTTGGGTGAAATCTCTGTGGTGCACGTGTAAGCAAATGCATCGTGTCTGGGAAAAGAGCAGCCTCCTTGAATGACAACAATTTTAGAAAAAATAAAATAGAGAAGCACAGGTGCAAAATTATTAATAGTAACAAATAGAAGATGTTTACTACACAATCATATCTTCTTTTACTTTTTTCCTGCAAAATCTGATAAATATTAAATATCATTAAATATGAGATTTCATTTATAACACTGGAGTTCTGATATCTGTTATTACTAAATTTCTAGTGCTAATAAAGCAGAATCTTTAAATACTTATTGAACGTCTTCTAAATAGTGAATGGGCCATTCATCTTGTTTATTAAAAGTCAATACATACACAGTATATTTTCTCAATGATCACACTGCTTGCAGCTACCAATTATAACCTGCTTTTCTTCAGTCTAAGGAGCCCAGATTCCTTCAGCTCATATAATATGTGAACATATTTGTGCCATCTCAAAAGCAGATAAGCTGAATTTTTAGATGTTTTATGTATGGGATGTCAGTCTTAACAAATGTTGCAAATACAGCTCAGCAGCATAACAAGACTGTTTAAACCCTATATATTAAAAATAAAAGTAGAGAACTGAGTGATGTTTTACGTCAGTTATTGCTAATATGAATGATGAACAATATCTAGAAATACACATAAATCTGTGTGCATACCTCAAAAATAAAGATAGCTTTGAAAGAAATGGTGCATCATTTGTTTTCTCCTCATATCCAGGACACACTGAGTGAGTTTCAAAGATTAAGAATGGAAGACATCACCTCACTGCAAGTTAACAGCCTTGGCTTTAAGTACCTGCTTTCCCCATATGCTGCTTGCCCTGTGTAAAGCATGCTGGCAGTATGAGACAATGGAATTGCAAAGCTTTTCTAAAGCAGATGTGTCTCAAAAATTTAAAGCACCATCTTTAATAAAAAATTTCACTTTCTTCTACTTTTATGTGTTACATCATGTCCGCTCCGGATGTTCCCCTGCTGCACTGTGGGGTCCCTCCCACAGGAGACAGTTCTCGGTGAACTTCTCCAGCGTGAGCCCATCTCATGAGCAGCAGCTCCCTGTAAACGGCTGCAATGTCGGTCTCTCCCACGGGCAACAGTCCTCTCCAAACCGCTGCAGCGTGGGTCACTCTTGCACGGGGTGCAGTCCTTCAAGGACAGGCTGCTCCAGCATGGGCTCCTCCCTCCATGGGCCTCCCACAGGGTCACAGCCTCCTCTCAGGCATCCTCCATGGGCTGCAGGGCACTGATGCCTCACCATGGTCTTCACCATGGGCTACAAGGAATCCCAGCTCTAGCACCTGGAGCACCTCCTGCCTTGCCTTGCCTTCTCCACCGGCCTTGGTGTCTGCAGAGTTGTTCCTCTCACATATTCTAACTCCTCTCTTCTCTGGCTGCAATTACAACTGCACAGTAACTTTTTCTTTTTCTTTCTTCTGAAATGTGTAATCTCAGAGGCGTTACCACAATTTCTAGTTGGCCCAGCCTTGACCCGTGGCATGTCCATCTTTGGAGCCACCAGGGATTGGCTTTGCCAGAAATGGTGGAAGCTTCTGGCAGCTCCTCGCAGAAGCCACCCCTGTAGCCCCTCACTACCAAAACCAGGCCATACAAACTCAATACAACCCCAATCTAATCTTCCTTAATATTGCCATAAAAGAGAACAATGAATGAGTCAGTAAATACAAGTGTCACATTTGATTTCTGAGTCCTCACATGACCTGCCTTCCCAGTTCAGCATTTTAATCCCATATGGGGTTAATTTTCAATTCACATTCAGAAGTGCTTCTATGTGGTAAAATGTCTGAGCATTTGCCTAAACTTTTAATTGAATGTGGGCCCAATTCATCATTGTTCACATGATTTGCATTTGGGAGTAGATTATTATTTTTTGAAACCCGTTCTCTAAAATGCAGATTATAGATTGTTTGATGATCCAAGAAAGTGACTCAGTGGGGAAGTGTGCAGTGAGTACATCAAAATGAAGAAATAGTCACAGAGGAAAATCATGAAGATTTCTTAAATGTTTGGTGTATTTTAACTGTGAAATACAGTCTTTAGATCTATATCATGGTCAATAGTGATTTTCAGTGCTATAGTAGATATCTGAGGGATTTGTGAGGCAAAGAAATTTTCTAACCTAGAGCTTTTAGAATGCTAAACCATCTAGCCCAATTTTTTAATCATTACTCAGAAATCAATTAAATATAATTAGCAAAATATATATTATATATAAGCTAATTCTAGTAAGATGCCTGTTTTACAGAAGTTCCAGCTAAGCTGAGCAACAAAGACATTTTGTTTCCTCAGGAAAGCAAGTAACAAGTAGCATCTGCAAAACTCAACCAGACTAATTTGCAAGAAGTTTTGGAATTAGCTAAATCTATCTAAACTCCTCTGTTACATTTAAACTGAAACCCATCTGCAGATGAATTATTGAAAAACGTGAGGTGCAAAAAGATGGGTTTCTACAACTAGATCAGCAGCAAGAGGAAGTCTAGGGAAATTGTGGGACTACTCCGGAGCGGGACAGGGAACTGATGACAGAGGACACAGAAAAGAGCAAAGTACTCAATGCCTTCTTCACTTCAGTCTGACCTTCAGTAAAGAAAACTGCCACTCTCTTCTCAGTGGTATCTAGACAGGACAAGAAGCATCTTAAAATACAGGAAACTCCAGCTAAATATAAGAAAATGCTTATTTATGTGAAGGTGATCACTACAAGATGTTGCCCAGGATCCCGTCCCATCAGGTTTTGAATATCTCCAAGGATGAAGCCTCCACAACCTCTCTGGAGACTATGCCTGATCATGGGCACTGGACCAGGTCATCTCTAGACATCCCACCCAATCTCATCCACTCTGTAATTCTGCGATAAAATTAAGTAAAGGAAGCAAATTTTCTTTAGTACAAAAGACAAAAGCTAGAGTCATGGTATTTTTCCCCTAATGTAATCTAATCTATACTCAAGTACTCAAAAATAATAATTTCTCATTTAATTTGAAATTTGAGACTGCTGGATTTTTCCTAGTAGTGCATTGAGAGTAGAATTCTTTTGATTATTATTGATGTTGTCTGATCGAAGATGGGATTACTTTACTTTCATTGTGATTGACAATCTTTTTTAAAAAGACATTGAGAAGTGTTTCTGTTAACTATTTACTACTAAAGCTGTTTCAGAAAGATAATAGGGAAAAAGAAAACATCTCTTAGCTATGCTTGGTGCTGTAATTTATTTGGGTGCTTCTTTTTGCCTGCAAAACAACCTGGCAGACCACAGCAAACCCCATCATGGTAAGGATTGCTACCTTGCAAGGAAATCCCTTGACAGTAATGGTAAAGGCATAACAAACATGAAATTAGACAGCTCCACCATCTATTAATCATGGAGCAAAGCAGAATGCTGTGCCATTGTTCTACACAATGGATGGTGTAGTATGTAAGCAGTAGTGTTTTCTGAAAGCCTTAAAAATGGTTTTGTTTCGTTTTTTCCTTGAACTTGTCCAAGACATATTTTTCTCTAATCTGAAAAAGGGATGACTAAAAAGGGGTATGACAAAGGTCTACAAAATCATGAGTTGTATGGAGAAGTTGGATAGAGACCAAGTATTCATTGCCTCTTCCAAAACAAAACCTGTGGGGGATCAAATTAAGCTATTGTGAGCTGCACTGGGAACAAATGAAAGTTTTCTTCATGTAGCAGAGAGGAAATCAAAGGAACTACATGCAAAAAGGTGCAGTGGGTGCCAAAAACTTGCAGGAGCACTAGGGGACACTGAACAACTTCACAGAAAATAAAACCACTGAGAGTTATTAAATACTCAAGCACTATATCTAGATCAATAAACTCTCTGAGCTACTCAGCAGATAGCAACTAGAAAGCATCCTGTGTACTTAGCCCCTTCGTAATCTTTCAGGAACATTCCCATTCAGTCACTCTTCCTCTGAGTCTCCACTTCAGGGCAGGCTGAAGTGTTCTCCTTAGGCAATGTGGGAAGAAACAAATAATTACAGAAGACAGGAAACAGAAAAGGTGGGGGGGAAGATCAAAATGAAGAAGAAGAAAAATTTTAAAAGGAAGAGATCCAGACCTTGACAGCACTTACTGCTATTTTCAAATATACATGATCTGGTGAACACTGATCAGTGCCTGGGGCCACACAATCTGTGGTCTGAACTGTGTGACCACTGGGAAATGTCAAACACAGTATAAGCTTCACAGTAAATGTGATGATAAGATGTATCATTTTACAATATTATTGCAGGGAGATGATGTTACTTTATGCAGGTATATTAATGTGATTACCCAAATGATAAATTCTTTGAGTAATTTGTCTCATATCAATGTGTGACAATTACAAGTTAAATAATTCTATAAAAATATTATATATGTAAAAAAAGTTATGCATTGAAATAAAGATTTTGAGAACCAGTAACATTCATTTAGAATTCAGCTTAGATAAAAACTAGCACAGCCACACCTAAATAAAACACGTTAAGACTTAGCAGATTTTATAGGTACCAATCTTTCATATAACCTTCTCCTTCAAGTAGTTATAGGTTTTAACATAATGAAACCAAAGGAAGAAATATGCAAGATAATGTTAACTTGCAATACTTAAAAACACACACAAAAATAGGTGAAATCCTCATGTAGAGCTTGAGGACGAGGGAAGACAGATTGAGAAGAAAGTGTGTTCTTTGTGAGGCAGCAGCAATTTGTACTTTTCTAGCAGCCATTCACAGCATCAAAGTTATATTAGTACACCGGCGCGCTGGCCAGGCTGGGATGGCTGCAGCTTGTCCAGGAGTGCCCAACACAAAGGGAGAGCACCCTGGGGCACCTCGGTGCCTCGCTGCCTTGCTTCCCAGCCCGTGCGGTGGAAGGCACGGAGCCTAGTGTGCCTGGGACTTATAGATAGCCCATGTGTGACCNGCCCTTCGGCCGGTGTTCCAAGGGTTTATTGTAGGGACTCCCTTGAAGGAGACCGGAAACGAAGAGAGAAAGATTGTAGCCTGAGTGGGCTTTAAAGGGATACAGGGCAGGAGGGGGGGATGACATAGCAGTGACCTATAGGAAGAAGGGAAGGGCAGGACAGATCTGGTTACCTTTCCGTAGGAGATACAAGGGGTGTCTCTCCACTGTCAATCAGACTGACCGAGTCTACATCAGGTCACAGGAATTCAATGGGAGAAGCCATCCTCACGGCGGGGGGTTTTACCCTTTGGAACCAGCCCACCAAACCTCTTTTTCTGGGCTCTGTGGCCCCCTGGCCATTGTGGTTGGTTCAGTCACCCCAACACAAAGTCTACTAAAGAATTCAAGAAATAACTTGTGATGGCATTCACTCACTCATTTTTACTACAGAAAAATAAGCATCCAGCATGCTTACTAAGAATATAAGACAGATTTTAGCACCCAAGGCACCTTCCTATAAAGAACTGCTGCCTGAACACGGGACTACTGCAGAGAGAGCACTCGTGGTTGCAGCACTTTACTTACCAAATAGTAACAACAGTGAGCTATTTTATTTTAGCCGGTGACAAACATTTGGAACCACCAATTTCAGGGTGTGTATTTTTCCTTTTGATGGAAGTATTTCCCCATCTATTCCCCAGAACAGCCCAATTGACTATCGAGCTGCAGAGCAGTTGCGTAGCACACACGGATGCACACGCACACATGTTACATGCCCTGTCCCTCTTTTACTCAGAGGAAAACTCTGTGGCTCTGGTAGAAACAAGGTTTCCAAAAGCACATGCTTTGTACCCAGAAATCAGGCTTCAGAACAATACTTTTCCAACCAGAGGAATTACTGGTACTTTAGGTAGAATGGAGGAAAATGTTATTTGTTTCTCTTCCACTTAATCCTCAAGCAGAATTGTCCTTTACACTGAAGACAACTATCTTATCTTTTCACACAAAGTTTAAGTTGGACATGCATTGGCACCAAAAGAAATAATCACCGGTACCTTATTCTTACCTTGTGCCATCCTCCCCTTGCAGTGGCACAAGCGCTGATCTGGGTGAAGAACCTGATCTGGGCTATCAGTGACCTGACGGTATTTTACTGGCCCTCTGGTGGCTTCCTTTAGGTTTCTGTAGCTTCGGGTGTAAATCCAGCCCTGCCTTTAATAAATGCAAAGGGCTTTAGAAGTCCTCTCTCTCTTACCAGAAGCTTTATGTAAGCCTGAACCAGACTTTTTTCTGCAAGTTAACCTCCAGGTCATCTTTTTTATTCCTTTAATGTTATTAACCCTAACCTCATGTTAATATTAATGTTACCAAGTAATAGTCACATTACATTGAAACTACTGCTCTGGGAGTGTGGGAGGAGAAAGGGAACTTGAAAGATCTTTGTTGCCAAAGAAATGTGTTGCAGTTAGCTGGCAGACGGTGGAATAGTAGCTACTGGTGTTCAAGCCACTGCTCTATACTCTCCATAACTACTCTTAAAGGCCATAGGAAACATTCCAATTCAATTTGAACCCTCCAGTTCTGAACTAGCGTCTATCAATGCCAGCAAAAGAGCTATAGGAAATCTGGATGCAATGGAAAGAGTAGCTCCTGGTTTACTCTTCAGACCTCATAGGCTTCTGCACACAATGCCACAGCAGCTGTGCTGCTGCATGACATCTTCGGGAAAAGAAATAAAGAAAAAGATTTTCTAAAAGCCAAGCTAAAAGCACTATTTTAAATTTTCTTTGTAAGTGTATAAAGCTTTAATTAGCACTACTCAGCTGGAAAGCTTATAAGTATTTGAATAGCAGTAAGAAGTAGTTTACTTTTACATATATCTTGGCATAAATTGGGGTCACGTGTAATTATCCAAATGACAGCATCTTCTTTGAGATAGTTTTAAGAGGATCACATTTCCTGATCAGTGTTGGAAATAACTAATATTAATGAGTGCCACTGAACCTTTAATGTAATTCCTTTTTATTCTTTAAAAGAATTACTTATGTTCAGAGCTTCATTCATATTGGAATAAGCTGTTCCATGTCACTTTTTGTGACAATTACTAAAGTTCTGTTTTATTCTGTGGTTCCAAAGATAATTGGCAATGTTTAACTAAATATTAAATATGAATCCCCAAGAAGGTTTTAAACCTGAATTTTGAGTGAGCGCATAATATGAGAGATGTTTTGACTACTTTAATTCAGATGTTCTTATACTACCACCAAAAACTACATTTAGCTGTCACAGTTATAGGTTCATCTTTAAATGCTAACAAGGTCAAAATATTTTCCTGTGGAAAAACATTAGCTAAAATTCAAAAATAGAAAATATTTTAACTTCTTACGGTGAAGACTTTCTGATTTGCCTAAGTCTCCTGAATACCAGATATAATTTTGAAGAATTTTAGCCTGAGTGAAACTCCTTTGTGACTACATATGCACTAAGTACATGGGTTAAAGGTCTTCCGTTAAAAATAATATGTTTTTCCTCGTTGCTCTTTTCTGATGACTCATACCAGATTCACTTCTCATTACAACTCACTATCGTTTAATGCACCTTCATTTCCAGAGCCAGCCAGCATTACCACTGTGAGCTCCCCACTGGGATCTCTCTACAAAATCAGGTACTCCAGCTTCTATTAATTTAATTCATAATTATCAGTGGATGAGATCCTCAACCATGTATATCCGTTAAGATGGTTCTCACTGTATTGTTTAGTACAGACTAATATTCTGAGCAGCATAAGCTAAAGTGCTTTAATTGATACCTCATTTCAAGTCAAGGGGGATCTCCAGATGACAAATATTTACTTGTATAAACATGTTTGGTGAAGTAAAGTAAATGTGACATAAACCTGTCACTCAAGAGGGTATTTTAATTGACATTACTGCATTCCTGTTATGCCTTTGTATTGCTCTTGCCAAGGTTTTGCATTTTGGTTGTGTGAATTTCCTTGGAAAGAACAGTTTTGTCATCTGTTTCAGATCCCATGGCACCTATGGCAACAAGAGGATGAACAGACAGAGTTTCCACTTTAAACTAAGCACCAAACACAATCTCAGGTTTGATATCCACCTGGCAGGTAGACATTTGAAACAAATGCTTCATGTAGGGGAACTATATCCTGCATGGGACAACTTCTGCTTCTATTGAGGCAACACTTCTGTTCTTTAAAGTATTCTTTACAAAAATATTCCAGAAACACCAGGCTGATCCAGCAGGAACTCACTGCAGAAATGCTCAGATTTTTCAATCACTGGTCTAAGGAATGTTCAGTACAGACATTAACATCATTGTATATCACAGATACCTTCCCCTCCTGCTTCTGTAACACCCTCACACACTCAACACTGCAATGGAAGCCAGTCCAGGTCAGTAACTAAAAACTTACTCAAAATACTCAGAGCAGAATTGCTTAATTGTTAAGTAATGATAATTGTTCAAATAAACAGCTAGAAACTGCCATCAACCTGGTATATTAAAAAGCCTTCAAAGCAGCAGGTAAATGCCATACTACAGGACTTGTTCACACCTCTTAGATGAAGAGAGTTGAATGTAGAATTGTTGATACTTAAGCACAAAGACAACATATTTACCAACTTTAACAGCTAGTACTTTGCTTTTGACTCCAGTAGTGCCATAAGTTTTGTTAAGCTCATTATGCATTGTCTGTTTTTCCTTTCTTTTTTTCTTTTTTTTTGATTGAAATGTATGTTTTCCTGTTGGGGAAAAAGGAAAGGATTGGCACAGATGATGTGCTGCAACTTGTTGCATCCTGAGTTTAGGATGGAGAGTCTTGCCTTGAGGAAGCATCCATGCTGTGCTCCTTTCTCACCTGGATTTAAACGGCATTCTCCTCAGGGTTACCACTGGGTACCATGTCCTGGGAGTTCAAGACAGACCCCAGTCTCATAATACTTTGCTGTAACTTCTGGTGCTGTCACATACAGATATTCCCATTGCATCCATACCAATATCAGTACTTCAGTTACAAACATCTACACCATGAAGAGTTACCAATTTAACTCCAGTCTGCTGGAAGCAGACAGTTTACATCAGTAGCTCCTATTTAGGCCTCCATTGCAAACCCACCACTTCCTACAATATGGAAAGTAATTTATGATAGACACCCCAAATCCCAGGACAGCAGGGATGGGTTATAATATTAGCCAAAGAGCTGTCACTCTTTATTGTGGGTCCCAATGCTTAAATGAAACTCTAGATTCCACTGGAATCTTATTCAGGATGGATTAATTTAAAATTTTTCCAGTTTGTTTAATTTCTTGTCACAGTAACCATGGTGATAAGCTGTTCAGGAATTAAAAGAATATTTTGAAATATATTAATGTCATCCCATATCCATTTTAATGTGTGCCATCCTTCAGATGCTGGTTCAGTATACCGTTAGTGTTGAGGTCCAGTGGACTTCTGTAATACTATTAAAGTAATTGATCCTGCTCCCAGCTTTAGCAAGAGGCATTTGCTACCATTTAAAGTACAGTATTTCACTTTTCTGGACCAGTTCCAAAGCACAGCATCACATATGGGCAAGTCCCAGAGCTTTCTATTTATTTATTTAAGAGGAGAATTAAACCACAGAACTAGAGCATTATCCACTGTTATTAGCAATGCACTTGTGCTGAAAAGGTTTTAAGGATTTATACAGCAGTATCAGAAGCAGCTCTATAGGCTGCTTCTCCATTTTATGTTCTTTGCATTACTGTATAGTGTGGGTTTTCTCATAATACTATTGTGCTACTTGCATTCACTCAAGTCGGCTGTGGTGAATTTTAAAGATAAAATGCTTCAAGGAACATATATATACACCTTGCTATATTTGGAATGAAAACCGAGGAAAAGACTTTGCAAACAACAAAATATGTAAGTTAGATGTATCATAAACAGAATACAGGAAAAATCATTCTTTAATCACAGGCAGCAAGACATCGTTATCTTGGAGTTAAGGTTGCTAAGCAACTTGGCTGGTACAAAACCTACAGAGCAGAAATCCTACTGTTAATAAACTATAAGTGTGGTAATGTCCAAAGTAACATGGATTAAACCGATAACCTTATATTTCATATACTCCCTTATCTGTGCAAACCAGGCCAGTCATAGTCTTATTCCCATTTTTCATTTGAATAATTTTTCATTTTGTTGAACCCTTCATCACTGCATAACAATATGGTATAGCAAACATAGTCTAAAAGATAATGCACAATGGACAGTAGAATAAATATGAAGTGATGGCAGAATTTCGAAGGTGTTTTCACTTACTGAGACTGTGGAAAGTGTCTTACCTGAAGACCTCTTGTGTCTGCTCCTCACTTCATTCATAAAAATCCCATAGCTGTAGAACTTGAAGACCTTTTAGGAATTTTGGTCTTTAGGTCTAAATGCTACTTGTCAGGCCAGGTTCATCACTTAATTTGTCTTAAAGACATAAAAATCACTGCTGTTCATAGTGGAAACTATGAACAGAAAGAAAAAGGAAGTAGATAATAGTAAATTTCCTTTTAAACACTCCATGGACATACTGGATGTGTCATAGTAATTACAAATAGTCCTCCAGGTATTTCCTAAATAAGCATTTGATGTGAAAAGAGGCTGAACATGCCGAAGTTATGACTGGAGTTCATCATGTAGCTCTTACATATGAGAAAATAAATCAAGATTTGTGAATCACAGAGCAGGAGTGAAGGAGAAAGAAGACTACACTAAAATTTTATTTTTCCCAAGAGAAGGAAAAACTGAACTCCTCCTCATGCCCGTCTGAACAAAATCTTGCAATTTCAGGAACTACCTCCCTGGCTTCTTTCAGCATTGTTCACATCCTTGTACATTGAGTTTTTCTGGAGCTGACACTGCTGTCCCCAGAGCTTGAATGTGACCCCTCAGTCACCGAACTCCTCTCTATGGCCAGGACCACTTGTCCTGGAGCAGAGCTGGGTGGGCTGTGGCTGGACACAGCCTTTCCTTGTACAACATGCTCCTCCTGCCTCTGTTTCTTGCCTGTATTCCAGGTTATTACTGTAAGTCTTTGTGGTAAAAGAAGGCTAATTCAAGACAGCGTTATCTAATGAAGGTTATGTCTCAAGCCAAGAGTTCCAAAAGTTGAAACAATGGCATTTTCAACGATTCATTTTCCACAATTCAATTGCTTTACCTGATGAAATATAAAGATTTATTGGGTCAGTGTTCAGCTCATTGGGCACTCTATTCTGCAGTTCAGATTATGGGGATAAGTGTAATAAAAGTTAGAATAAATGCATTTAAATTTGATTTAGACCATGACTTAAACAATCTTATTTCCCCTATACCTTTGAACCATCAAGGCCGCAACAGTCCTTACACTAACACTGTCTCTGTAGGGCTACACTTACTTTTAAAATATAAACTATGTGACCCTTCAGATTATTTTTGCTGGATCCCCGTCGCCTCAATACTCATCCTAAGAGCTTTTAATCTCAAGCATTTTTCCTCAGCTGCTCCATTGACCATAAAGCATAGCAGCAAGACAGGGAGGGGAAGACATTAAACACCCAGTGAAAGATTTCTGCTGACTTCAGTAAACATTAGATCAAGCAAATAACCATGCATCAAATTCTACTTCGATTAATGGGTTTCAGGAAGAACATATTTCATAAGCAAAGCCCACAGAAAAAACACATTCATCCTTGTTTCTCTGAACTCTCAGTGGAGGGAGCGTGGAGTTAAAGCACCATGGCAGTGATCTTTTCTGTTGGTTACCAGCACATGACTACGAGCAAGAGAATTATTACACCAATTTCTCACATAGGAACCGCAGAAGAAGATGGATAACTAACTGTCCAGGGAGCATGGACTGTCTTCATAAAACCTGAAATAGAATACAAGTCTTCTGCATCCCAGCTAGATGTCTAAGCCAACAGATCAGTTTTATCGACACCGGAACAGCTCTCCCTCTAATGGGTATCAGCTGTCTGGCCCCTATAAACTATGCTCTTTAACCATGCGGTTTGAAGAACATGTTTAGACTCTTGTGCCATGTAGTGCCACAGGCAGTTTGAACTTCAGATTTCTTTGGCATGAGTCTACCTTTCTTCGGATGACACCAATTTAAATGCCCATCTTTTTGCTTTTACTCCTGTGCTCAAAACGGAAGATTGTCAATCTCTTGTGACATTACTCTCTCCAAAGTGGGAAGTTCAGTTAATTTGGACTAAGAACTTTACAAACCCATGAGTGGAAATAATTTGGGTTAATAGCAGTAGGCTGTCCTGTCTGAATTTTATTCTTCTTCAGTATCATTTATAAACACTACTTATAACCAAGCTCATTGCTAAACCTTTTTTAAGAGCCGCTTAATATAATGGCTTTCCCATTTTGCTCTCTATATGCTCAGGGAAGGGAAGCCCAAGAAAATAAGGAAAAAAGAGAGTCGTCATTTTGATAGCTCTGCAGTAATGAATCGTTATTGCTGTCTGCAGACTCCTTAGGTAAATGACCCATCTAGCGATTACCACATCGCTGCAGCGATTGAACCTGAGATCCCTAGGTGGCCTCCCCTCAAGGGCAGCCGTTTAACTTCCAGGCAGAAGCAGTTATCTTTGTCTGATCATCCCTGCTCCTTCACTTCCTCAGCAGGGTATTGACCTGAAGCTTCCTTGTAAATCATGGTGATCATTCTCCACTGTTCCGAGTGCAATTCAGCAGCTGCAGAAAATGCTCCCCTCAGGGGATAACAGAAAAGCAGCTGATAACTGCCTTACTTTGCAGTGCAAAATAAGAAGTTTAGGACAAAAGCACTAGGCAAAAAGCAGATAAATGACTGTAAATGACTCCTATACATGCTAATCAAACCAAGATTTGCATCAACTTTACCCAGTCCTGGACTGAGCAAGAATTTCTTTTCCCTCTCCACTTACTTTGCCTTTTTTCCTTCCTTCTTAAGATACAAAGAAGGCTGAAATGAATCCACCCGACTGCTCTGGCAGGATCTCTCTTTGCTCTTCCCCTTGAAGTATGAACTTCAAAGGAGCGAGATAGTACACATGGCACAGTTTGGTGACTGCATCCCACTGCAAAGGAGTTGGTAAAGACTGCCACGGAAGGCACCAGCTGGAGAGAAGGAACATGTTGGCCCAGCACCATTTACCCCTTCCCTTGTCCCTACAAACCTGATCTGCCCATTCTGCTTCCTGTGTGAAGGTTCTTTATCAGTAAAACAATTTCACTCACCTACATTTCATCTAATGCACCCCAGACACCTGGGGCAGCCGCCTCTCTGGGGTACGTCCTGCAGAGCTCAGACACTTGGATGCCTTTTCCCACTTCACTGTTACGCTTTGTCACACATATTAGGGATTCGTGTTAGTTCGTGGCTTCAGTTTCTACAAGAGACCTGTCTTGTTCAGCCGGGAAATAGAAGGCTTATGTGACAGTAATTCTCTGCTCCTCAGCTGCTCCATGCTCCCATAGCATCTCAGACAGCAAGTCTGCTTTTGAAATTCCTGCCTGGCAGCCTGCTTCAGTCTCCTGCAGAGAACCTGAAAAATAACATTTATTTTTCCTATAATGTTCTTTTGCAATATTTCCTGTAGTTTTACAGTAGACAGGATTAAAAAGTACCATGACCAACAAGGAGTTCTGTAGTGGGTGACAATTTAAGGTGCAATTGTACAATAAGAGATTGTTAGGATGGCAGTTTGCTGCAGCTTTGCAAGAAATGGTGTGCGACAATGCAGTTATATTTAGAAATTGTCACTCTCAACTGTGAAACCTCCACTGCCTTGGTCAAAAGTCTCTCCAGTGCTTCAGCATGGTTTTCCTGTAGACTTAACTCATATTTCAGAGGAAATTGTGGAAGAGAAGTTCTATTTCTTCCTTATTTAACATCACAGCGACTTCTTTTAAATTGTACAGGTGATTGCCTTTTTTTTTTCTCTGAACTTTCTGTCTTGTGCAGAATGGTGGGCTGCAAATGGTCCATGAATTATGCACTTATCTTTGCCCTTCATTCATTTTAAAGAACTGAATATTCCTTATAAAAAATACAATAAAATGGACATTAATTCAATCAAAATAATAAAAATAATGCCTGATATAATAATTATCTCTAGAATTATCTCTAAGAGTTGTTATCTCTGTTTTGAATATGCTACATTACTATTTCCTTGGGTACATGGAAGGAGCTTCACTAGAATTTCTTCAGGATCTGCTGAAGATTTTTATCTTTCTAATCTCAATTATCATTCATGTTTTTAATTCCAGACTGTAGCTACCAAAAATCTTGGAATAAACTGCAAAAATGGCATACCCTAGACTCTACATCAGTTTCTATTGGCTTAATTTTTGGGCTCACAGCCTTTATGATTCTGTGATTATCTGTATTTCTAAGCCATTGAATTCATGGGACTATGTCCAGTTCTCAGTAGCCTACACTGGAAATATCAAAAAGATATTGTGATAAAGACCCTTTTTATTCTAAATTCCATACAAAGCTTAAGGTTTTGAGGTGGGGTTTTTGTCATTTTTGTTGAATTTTTAAATGAAATGCACAAGCCAATGAGATCTCTTCCAATTCTTCACCAGAATTTCCAAAGTGTGCCTGTGAAATCTTTACTAAATCAGATAGGTGTACCTATTCCTGAAAAACTTTTCTAGTTTAAGTAGTTGACATATTCGATAAAACAACCCCAAAACTAAACAAAACCAAACAAAACCAAAACAAAAATCCCCACCAAAACAAAACCAAAATAACCCAACCAAAAAAACCCCAAAATGAAATAAAACAACCCCACCATGCAGAGGTTCCATCAGACATAACTTGCTGCATTTTGTGCCACTGTAGCCTTACATCTCAAATTTCAACTGTGCAGTAGTGCTTTAAGCAGAGAAATGAAGCTGACTGCACAGCTTTGCGGCTCTAAAGGCTTTATATTTGATTATATTTATACCTTATTTAGTCTTGCAGAGCATGAGAGAACTACATTTAAGACTTCTTAGAAATCAAGCAGAGCCAGCAGAGCCATCACTCACAAGACCTGTGCTGCTTCCCTGACATTACAAGCAAAACCAGCTCAGCCCCTTGAGTTCCGAGTTCCCCAAATACTTTGTTCTTTCAAAATGCCTGTACCCTACATTAACTGCAAGAGTAGGTGTTTTGCCATACAATTTAAAACCATCCTATTGCAAGGTATTTAACAGAGCTGACTAAGCTTCCTGTGGGAAATGGTGCCAAGCTCCGTTCTGCAGGTGGGTAGGGGTAGGAGCATATCTGGCCCTGATTCTGAAGCACCAACTAGAAGTCTCCCTAATTCCCAAGATTATGCTGTACTTTTAAAAAAAAATGTAGCCCTGTTTCACTCTAAGTCCTAAATTTTTACTTTTAACTCTGTTTCTGAAGCGTAGTGAGCTTCATAAGAAATTCTTTTTGTAACGGCTGAAACCATATTTTACCATTTGAAGTTAATATAATCAATTTGAATTTTCTTACATTATTCTGTATTTGCCAGAGATAATTTTATCCTTGAAGCATCATCAGCAGAACATCCAGTTTACTGGAGTGATGGTAAAATGAAACTATCATATTT
The DNA here is from genome assembly GCA_013398955.1 of Callaeas wilsoni. Classification (NCBI taxonomy): domain Eukaryota; kingdom Metazoa; phylum Chordata; class Aves; order Passeriformes; family Callaeidae; genus Callaeas; species Callaeas wilsoni. Next base: position 30,596 of record VWPU01005898.1, read on the forward strand.
TGCAAACCAACAGTCTTGAAATACTGTCCTTAGTGCAGCAATAGCAAGTACAGAGCTAACAGAGACATACAGAGCTAAAAGAAACCCTATGTTTTGGTAAATAAGACCATTATTTCTCATTTCTTGTTGGGCTTATATCTGCAGCCACATGAAGGGTGAGTTGTTGATAATTTCCAGTATATGCCCTGGCACTGAATTTTTCCAGCTACTGTTCTTTTTTTACTGAACCATCCAATAATTACTAAAAAGAGAAATGAATATTGGAAATATTTCCTTGTGCATGTTTATTCTAGTTACCCAACATGATTATGCAGTTTCATTATGTTTAGTATGAGCTGGCTAGTTTGATAGCTCTGGGTCACTATATACTGCTCTTTTTTCATCTCAGCTTTAGGTCTTACAGTTTATTAACAACTGCTGTTGGATTAAAAAGATTGAGATGGACAACAGTTGAGAGTTTAAGCACTAAACCATGCGTTGGGTAACAGAAGGTTTGGGGAAAACTCTCAGATATTTTGTTAAAATTATCTGGGGTGAAACGGGAGCAACACAAAAGGCAACAGTGGTTTGGGTGTTCATGGGGATGTGTTTCAGCCCTCTGCTCTAACAGCGTTTCTTGAGTTGTGCTCAAGGCAGGCACTGTCACACACAAAAAACTTGCGAGTGTTGTGTGTGTAAGTCATTAAGGCCTGTGTTGTGGCCTCTATGATTTACAGAAAATCATCGAGACCAAGCGTTACCAGAAGATTCTGAGCCACTGCTTTCAAGGGGATCCATTTAGATACATGGATTCCCTAGGCTCTCAGCACGTGTATGTCTTGCACACCAATCGTGTTTGCGCTACTACAACAGCAAGTTTTACACAAAAATCCTGGGTTTGCTCGTTGTGCTCAAGAATGTATTTTCAAAGCAAATCTCACTGTCCCCCTTTTACGTGATTCGGTTCACATTGTTGACCAGTTTTGTTGTGCACTAACTCGATTCGTTTAAGGTGAAACTAAATTGGAAGTGCGCATCAGCCATTAATGGGCATTTAGTTCACAGAGTGAGATCTTAACTGGACTGATGCAAAGCCACCCCTCACACCTTCAAAACCCACACATTGAGTACCTGCAGCCTGTTTGTTCCTGCAGATCCACATCCACTGCTCCACGCTACTTGCTAACGCAGATGCAGCCTACGGAACGGAAAAGCTTGTGGAAGAGCAGATTGTATTTTAGGACTTCTCAAGGTGGAAGCTGATTCTTGTACTTGTTTTCACTGTGCCCAGAATAATAAGACTTCAATCTAGATCCTAAGATCCAATACTGCAATAGTTATAAAACCTAGAAAGATGAAAGAAAGATAATAGGCTGCAAATATGGCATAAAAGTAAGTTCTAGGTCTCCGCCAAAGGGGCACTGAGGCTGCCAGACAGCATCACACTCGAAGAAAGGTCCTTCCTATTTCAGTGCTATAGGAAAAGCAATTGAATCAGAAGGTGAGTCTCTTTTCTTTCTATCCCCACTGTCAGAAAAGAAGGCACAATTCTGACTTACTAGGTCAGCATAGTCTGCAAGGCTTTGCAAAATAACAAAGATGTAAGTACTTCCTCGTGCTTAAGGCTTGCCCTCTCAAGAGACATATATATAACTCATTCACACATAAATATATATTTATTTATTAATTTTATACTTTGCTGAGCACTTCCAGGGATACTATCATCAACTGGGCAGAGCAGGGAATGTATTTTAAGTGATAATACTTTGGAAAACCATTTCATGTTTTCACAGAAAGTAATATCTTCTACATATACCAATGCACTGAAACAAGCATCCCAGATTGCTGGTTTGTCTGGTTCTAGGAGAGTTCTTGTTCTTCAGACAGTTCTTTCCTGCTGAAATGTCTAACTCTTCACATATGACCTTAAATGCATCTACTTTCCACCTCCCACGCTAAACTATGGCTATTTTGTCACGACAAATCTGCTGAGTGGGACTGCATGTGCAATTACCACCTTTAGCAAGAAATCAGATTAAAAAGCTAACCAGGGAAACACATTTTTGTGCATTTTAATATTTTTCAATTCATATGAAACAAAATGAAAATGTAGAATATATCAAACTCATTTCACCTTTTGGGGGTGAGTGGAAAGAGTGTTATATTTTAAAGAAAGCTTTTTACTGTTTGATAAAGACAGTCAAAATTGGGCATGCTAATGGTATTGCATTTGGAAAAAGGTACGTATTATTTTAAGGCTAATTTGATAAATTGCCATCATGAAGGACTTGATAATGGCAAAGTCTAATGCAGCTTCTCAGGTGCATAAGGGTAGTATGATGGCTGCTTTTTATTCTTTTCCAGAAAATGCTGTAGCTTGGCTTGAGCACTGGTGACAGAATGGGCCGAATGTCACTACATCCCAGCCTGGGGAACAGAATTTAGCTCTTAGAAATCATGCAATTGGTGACTTAGTTTGAAATCAGATAAATTAGAATTAGCAACAGTATTACCCAAAGAAATCTCTCTAGGATCCAGATTGAGATAATTAATAACATACTTTATACTTAAACCATACCTCAACCAAACTCAAAGAAAAGCAGGAGGCGAACGTAGAGCTTAACTCCAAAGACACAGGACCAAGTTACACTGAGCACTTTGGCTACACTGAGCCCAGTGGGGACCACTGAGTCTATATTTCCCCAACTTTAGGCATTAACGGAGCAGTTGGAGCAGGAGAGTGGCTGCCTTGCCTTACGGGCACTGAAGGCACAGAGCTGCTTTCAAAGGTGATGCAAGTCTTAGTTGGGAATCAAATCTCTGGAAGAATGAATCCCTCTCCTATTTCTATAGAGAGTCTTAATTGATTGATGTTAAATAAGTTGAATTTAGATTTGTGACTCTGCAAGTTCATATAAAAAAAAAAGTTTGGGTCCATAATGCTTGTCTTGATCAAACTTTAAAATATGCAGGAAAATTTTTACAAGTAATTTTCATGGATTGATTTGACTCTATGTAGATGGTGGAAATAGAAATACTATTTTATTATCAACTAAAGCCAATACTTACCAAATTAATATGGAAGCTGCTATTAGATTTACATTTTTTCTCTGTTCCCTGACTCTACTAATATTTAGGTTTCCTGGTGTCCAGATAACCCATAGCCAACAAAAATCTTGGAAGGAAGTCATTATTACCCAAAGAATGAAAGGCTAAAACAGGCAGAAAATGAATTACCTTTGAATGGAATTTAAGTGGGAAAGAACAGAGCACATGTCATCTTGACATTTTTGACTCTACAATCACATCAACAAAGACAAGATATATTTATTTTATTGACCAACATTTCTGGAAAAAAGTCAGAGTAGCTCTTTTGTCTTTAAAAATATCATAATGGCAGTTGAAAAAGTGTCATTGCTTATGTTTTTAACATAATATTTAATCTGCACTTAATTACGAAAGGAAACCGTGTAATCCACTTAATGAGATGGAATTAAAAATACCAAAAAGGGGTACTACAATATATAATGAATTTTGACAGCTGCTTATATTTAGGGAAATAATAAATTCTATCCTAGAAGTTGAAGAATTGGAAGAGGAAGCAAATTCTCATTGTTTGCCTGAGGTCTGAAGGGCTGTTCACCAGGGCACTAACAATCTTCAGAACCAAAGCTCAAGATCTCATTAAACCATAAAATACTTTATGCATATTAAAACACTGAGGTCTGGCTCACTGCTGCAGAAGTGTAAAATCTCACTTAGTCCTACTGCGACTTTTCTGTCCAGCTCCACCAAAGTGCTTTTGAACTGGAAAGCTGCTCTAACAACTTCTGTACTGTGTATTTTCTTTCTCACACTAGTGAAATCAATCCACATTTAGTCCTGAGAATGCAGTTATTCTGTCATCAAAGGATTTATTCTGTGATCAGTTCACAACGTAACGTGCTATGAAGCGTTATTCATATTAAAAATGACACACAGCAGGCTTTCACATCCCCAGGTTGTGCAACCATAACTCTCCCTTACATAATCATCATACATAAATATTCTTTGCATCAAAAGTTATCTACTCTGTACCGTATCTACAGTCAGTAAAACTGTAAAAGAAAAAGAAACATCTTCAGCAAACTTAATCTCTTCTAGAAAAAGAGTCATCCTGTTCCCTCAAAAAATTGAAAGAAATTAACCATAAAAATTGAGGGAAATGGGTAAAAAGACCTTCCCTGTTAAATATATAGTACTTAATTCAATTAAACGCTATTTAAAGAATAAGCAGTTCTAAAGACATTTACTTTATTTTTCATCCAAGTGTGCTAAAATATAATTTGATCACCATCTGCTCTCAGGTATGTTTTTACTCTGAAGGGCTACAGTCTTACATAGCAATCCATAATCAATGCAACAGCTGCAAGCTCCAGATTAAAGGCTGAAAGTAAAGTTCACCTTTTTAAAACAGTGGATAATTAACCATAGAAAATAAGGCCTGTGGTAGCTTCTCTGGCATTTGAGCTCTCAAATAAAGATTAAATATCTTTTGGGTCCTTTACTGAAGTCACCAAGGCTTCTTCAGTATTCTGAGGGATGTCCCTAAGAGGTGATGCCCCAAACACAGACATCAAGCTTCTGAAGACTGCAGGCAGAAAAAGTTTTACCAATCAGCATGAAAACTCTGAGAAACTTTCAAGCCAGCATGACTCTACCGGAGCCTTCAAAAATGAATGGACTGTATTGTATGAAGCTGCCAACATAAAACAGATATCCTGAAGTACTTCCTCACGTGTATCCTTAAATCAGTCCTACTTACGGACTTAATTTTACTGTGGTACTGAGGAAAAGTTTTTATTCAGAAAACAGAAACATATCTTCTTATCTGTCCATTAAAAACCATCAGTATTGTTGATGCCTTCTCAAGTGATTTAATCCCTGTCTGCGTTCTTATCTTTCTCTAACAATTTGAATGACGTCTTTCCTCATTTTTATGCACTATTATCAAAGCAAGCAATTACTGGGGGGGAGGGAGAAAAAAGATAAATAACCTTTTAGACCAATGGGATGGAAAAAGCATAACATAAGAAAGCAAGAAGAAAGCGAGAAGAGGCAGACTTGCTTGGTCTCAGAGCAGTTGCCATGGCACTGCATCTGACTTCTTGTCTACGATAGCTGCAGATTTACTCACTCTCTGGCAGGTAGCAGCAGCCACAGGAGCTGGTTTTCATCCTCTCTGGGAGAGGAAATTTATTTTCCCCTCACCTCTTAGGCATTAAAACTCAACCTTGTTCACAGTGCCAAGAAATATTGAGCTGACAGTGAATTTCACATAGAGTAGGAGTCAGCCTACACCACTCCCCACACCAACTCCTCTCATTTTCAGCCTCTCACCTTCATCACTGAACCTGTTCCTGTCAACCTCTCTCCAAAACTTTTTCAGTGTTTTGTATAGCAAAGTAATTCCTGTTGCTCTACTACTTTTAATCCTTTTCAATCTAAAACATACTTTTTCCTTTCCTTCACTGAAATTTGACATATCTGAGTGACCAGGATGACAAAATCCAAATCTTATCTTCATAATAACTTTTAAAATATTTTCAGTGACTGCACATATAATATATGCACATATATATAATGCCAAAGAAGAAAGGAGAAGCAATAACTACTTCTCCTCCTAAAACTTAACCCAATTGAATAAGCTGATAAAAAGACAGATTTCCTTTTCCTGCAGCCTCTTTTGGTGCATTTTGTCTCTTTCACCTAAATGACATCACCTATTCTCAGTATTTCCAAAAGTAATTTCTGCCTTTGAGTGATCTAAATATCTCCTGGCTGTACTCCAAGCTCCCATTTTTAGCACAAGAATCGAAGGTGTGCCTTGTCACCTCCAGCTAACTAACAAAAAGAAAGTTTCAAGTTTGTCAGATCCCTTTCCCCTCATTCAGACTTGTCCTTCTCTTCCATCATTAGAACACTCAAACCTATTTCTCCTTTAGTGAAGCTGTTGCTAAATCCTATCTGCCTTCCTTTCGTGTTGTTCTATAAACCTCTCTGATCCTGAAACCATAGTCGATACTTTTGACAGTACCCCTTTTCCTGCTTGTCACCCTGAATTCTTTGGCGTATTGGGAATCCAGCTGCTGACCACCTCACCCTTGACAGCTGCTTTTACCATTCCTTTACCTTTGGCACAGGCTTTTCATTTTCAGATTCAAAAGTCTCTGACTCTTGTGTGAACTGATATCTCAGGCTTTAGCTTAGCCTGCGGTGCCCTCTGAGCTCTCCTTTCCAAATGCCCCATGTTTCCGAGTCCTTTTCGTAGTGTTCTCTGTCAATACTCTGTGCAATCACATGGAAGCAATATAGCTTCCCTGGCATGGCTGCAAACATCATTAGCTTAATAATGCTTTTTATTTTTGGTAACGAGAAGAGGAAGCAAAAATGCTTCTTGAGTCAGGTCCCAAACCAAGGGTTTTGCCCACAGAAGTCCCTCTACGTTCCAGCTAAACACAGAACGATGACAAATGTGCTGCTCTGAACTGCTTTTATTCCACCTGGGAAAAAAAAAGTCTCAGAAACTTTCAAGCCACTTGGCAACCTTGGCCTGAGCAACAAGGAGCAAACAGAAAGTACAATTAAGACTCGTTCCTCAATTCTTTGTGCCTTCTGCCTTCCGTTTGCAGAGGCTCCCTCATCAGGAGCCTAAACTTCCATCCATGCAACTATCTCGGACAGCTTAGAACAATGACATTATTTATGTGTTGGCCACAGTTTCACTGTTTGTAGCTATACCCTTTACTCCCTTTCAGAGCAGCATATGATAACGATCATCAGCTTTAAAAACCACTAACAAATGCCTGCAGCAAAGGAAAACACCAACTGCAGTAACTTGGCAATCCGGATGTTGAAGTTTCAGACCTGTTCCAGCCAAACTGCTGTGTGACCTGCTGTCTGATTATACACCCAACTACCTTCTGCATAAGCAATAAAAATACCTGAGCTCAAGCAGGCCACAAGGCTTATCTCCATGTCTAACCAAACTCCAGATCTGCAGCCATATATCTTCACTTTGCACCTTTTTCCTCCTTATATTTTTCAGTGAATTTGATTTAATGGTATCAGGGCACTTCTTGCATTTACCTTCTAGGAGTGCTCAAACAATGGCGTTTTCCTGACATAAATGGCTGTGGAGAAGGAATTAATGTCAAGGTCTTAAGTCTAAGCATTTGTGGCAACCTAACATATGAATCAATGCAGAAATGATATGCACTCTGCCATTCAGTAAATGGAAAGAAAGACACCATTGTGATATATATTTGAGTACCTCTAAGTAACATAGCTAGGAAATTAAAAACTAGCAGAGAGTTGTCTACAGTATATAAAGGGGAAGGCAGGGCAGGAAAAGGTGAAGTGGAAAAACACACATGCAATCTAAATTATTAAACAAGGTTAATGAAAAATATGATACTTTACTTTTTAAAATCTTGAGCTGGTAATAACCTGTCTCTCTCATTAGTTTTGACTGTGAATTTCTACATTTAGATTATGAACGATCTTTCTTTCCTTAGTTTCCTTCCCTTGTCTTCACTATTCCAGCTCTCAGTGAAAGAGGCAGGTCTTTCTGGTTAACATACACATTCCTCCATTAGAGCTGTACCTTTCCAAATTACATTTCCCTTCCATCATAGATTTCCTTCTCCTGTGGTTAGTTTATATTGTGTTCCTGAGTAAACTTTACCAGAACAGGGATTTTCATAATTTGTTTTATAAATAATTATGCCTTTTAATAAAAAAGTTAATTCTGGGCAGCCAACATACAGTTAGCTGTATTCCACGGAGCTGGACAAGTTGCAAAATAGCTTAATACAAGTGACAATAACTGCAACTATAGACAAAAAAGAGCAATCACATTCAGCACTTATGCAAAGTACATTATAAAAAATGAAATGTGCATGTTTTACTAAAATATAAACCATGTATGATGCGTAGAATGCTGAATTTAATGTCCTTATTACTGTTAAATGATTTGCTTCTCATGGTACCATTTGGCAAAAACAGTCGGTTAATGGCACCATATCAGGGTTCAAATAACTATTATTTTTTAAAATGAAGTATGCTCAGAAATTCAGTTCTGCAAGAACACTGCTGAAAACATGATTACGAGGAGAACACTAGGAGGAAAGGTGTCTTTCCCAAGCAACACCTTCCTAACATCATGATCTCATCTTCGCTTAAAAGTTAAACCTCTGTATAGGATTTAGTAATTTTCCCTATTTTAGTTTCAATTTCTCTGTTACATAAGAGAAGGCAAGTGGAAGACAGTACTGACACAGCACAGACCTACTTCAACAGCTAATTATTCATTTCAGAGCACAAGTGTTCTGCTTCCAATAGAAGGTAAAAGCCTGTGCTGAAAAAAATTCACAGAAGAGAAAAATCAACACAATTATTTTTACAAGCAATAATGTTGCTCTACTTACCTGACCTTGCAGCCAGCTTCCAAATCTACCCATATGTATATTTTTAACTTCTGAAACTTCTTGGGAAACAAGGGTTTGCTTTGTGCTTACATCTAGTTCTGTTTTGTCAATCACAAAGCATTTCATGGGAAAAATACATTATAACTTCCACTTTAGTAAGATGGCAGAATCATAGAACTGTTTGGGTTTAAAGGCCTTTTAAAGGCCGTCTAGTCCAACCTCCGTGAAATGAGCAGGGACACCTTCAACCAGATCAGGTTGCTCAGAGTCCCATCCAGCTTGATTGTATTTCCAGAGATGGGAACTTTTAAAATTTTTTTTGAATTTTTTTTGCCTGCAGTCCCAAAACACTGCTGGGACTCGAGCGGCTACCCCTGTGAGCACAGCCGCAAAAATCAGCCCCTTCCTGCACTGCCTGTGAATAACTTTATTCCTATAATCAGGGTTAAGTGAGGTGGTTCTCACATTCCAAGTCAAACACACAAATTCCTACACAGACCAACAAAATACTGCACTTCTTACTAGTTCTACTGCCAAAACACCCTTATCATAGAATCAGATCTTCAATCTTCAGCTACTAGGGAAGAGAGATGCACTGATTTACCAGGTAAGATATGAATACCCTCTCTCAAGGGATTTATTTAAAACTTTGACCTATCTTTTCTGTCACTCTCTCTGAACAAAAGACCTAAGAACACTTCTCCTCCATAAGAAGTTCTATTTTAGCAGAGTACAGCTCAGCTTGAGGGAGGCCAGCAATGGACTGCGCTATGCTTTTCTCCCCTCACTGTGGGGTTCACATTGAGTTCAGGATCTTAAAAAAACCCATTCTTTTAATATCTACTTTAAAATACTATTTCTTGAATAAACTGAAGTTAGAAATCCCATAGGATTAACATTCTTTGGGTTTAACCTGGAACAGAATTGTTAATTATGTGTTAATATATTTTAATAAAATAATTTACATTGCCCTGAGTTAAATACTAGAAATGTAAAGATACATCTTTTCATGACCCTACAACCAAGGAAATTGAACACATTGCCTGTTTTTTTTTCAGCAGGCTGCTAGTCACAGAGTACACACAGTGGCCCACCAGCTCTTCAAAGCAGCCCAGGACCTGCAAACTATTTCATTTGCTCAGTGATAAAGCAAAAGAGGAAGGCAGGCAAGTGCACTCTCTGAAATTACCAGACAGTGAAAAGTGTGGTAGGGCATAAATCCCCAAGAGAGTTGCTGTTCTAATGCACAAGAAATAACTTGCTATTTTCACAGTCGCTGCTATAATTTTATTCATTGTACTTAACAGAATAACGCAATAAAAGTACCTTTTAAATGGATGTACTCATGAAGGAATTAAAGCATTTTCATGATTGGTAAGTTTGTTTTAGAGAAGTGTCTTTTACATTTATCTCTTTTTCCAGTAACGTCAGCTTGCACTAGGGTAAAATCAAAAAGCCATCATGAAAACATACTTTGAAGAACTTGGTCCTAATCTTCAAGCCTCAGGGTTGGGTTTTTTGTTTGTTTATTCAGCCTCTAGGGAATAGACAAAGCAGAAGAAACTTCATGGTCTTCTAAGTATATGTTCTCTCTCACAGCATTCATTTTCACCTCTTTAGTCTCAGAAGGTCACCGCAACTTTGCTATGTCTGAGTTTACTGGACTAGATGAAAATACATTTACATAGAGAATTTCCCATCATAAGCAAATCAGCTGTAGAAGGGAGGGAAAATTATCCTTTGGATTCCATCATCTAGAACTTCTGAAATGCCCCACAGCTGATTACATCCAACCAACAGCACAAGTGCTGGCACCAGCCTGAACCATGATTTGAGAACCTCTGCACGAGCTGTGGGACTCCAGCACCCCTTCCACTTTCAGGAGTATTAAATAATATTTTATTATCTTTATTACCAGCTGTGTGTATATTCTACATTTAGAACAAGTGATCCAGCTAGTCTTATGAGGCTAAACACACAGAACTGGCCACATCCTCACATATACTACAAGTTTGAACTTATAGTCAGAATATCATCTTTAAAAGGTAAAAAACCCTATTGCCAACCCAGCCAAAAAAGTTCTCTTATTGAAGGAACTTTCAAACCTACTGGCATGCCTGTTAGAACCAATACTTTACAAACTCCTTGTACTGAACCGATTTGATTGGTATTTTTACAGTATTGCCTTCTGTCAAGGAAGGATCCAATGGGAACAAATTACTATACGGACTCTAATATAGCTTGCCACATTTTTACTAGTGTTTTCAATGTCCACACAAGAAATTGCCCATTAAATTTATAGACCAATTTTATGCTAATTGTACTCATTATACTCTGTGAGAAAACTAGGTAATTGGGTTGTTGTACTTCTATCTTTAGAAATAAATTAGAATTCCTGCTTAGTTAGAATAATTTAAAATGTCTGACTGTGCCTGTTCAAAGCATCCATTAACAAATGCTGGCTTCTACTCGACTTCCCACTGCATTAAACAGGCCATTTCTGCACACAAGACAAAGCAGCTAATCAACTGGAAGTTGAAAATAAATATGCAGGGAGCAGGCATACAAACCGCAGCGTTCAGATGCATTTGCCTTATGCCAAGATTCATTTGTAGATTCATCAAGTGTTATACTTACTAAGTCATGTTGATGTGTTTTCAAGATGGTTAACTGCTCGAAAACAAATAATATTTACAGTACAGTTAAATGGAGCTATTCAGCAATACTCAAAAGCAGAGACTGAACAAGTAGGTGCACAGAAGCATTTGTATTGCTGCAGCACTCAGGGCTGTGCTCTAGTGGAAGGTGTCCCTGCCCACGGCAGGGGGGTTGGAACTAGATGAGCTTTAAGGTCCCTTCCAACCCAAGCCATTCTGTGATCTAACTCTCAGATCCTTTTCACCACTAAGGGGCTCTGATTTCAATTCTCAAGACTTCTAAAATGATGCTATGCGACTATTCAGAGATCTAGGAGAGCCAGTGTAACAGAGCCAAGCCGTCCAGCAGAAAATGCCAGAAAGGAGTGCAGGGACTGAGTAATTTTATATTTGTGAAGATTTACTAACTCCCTGCAGGGAAACACTTCCCTGCACTTCAGAAGCCTTTGGGTTTGTAAACCTGAATTCTTTCCCAGAGCAGAACAACTAAGTCTACTCCAAACATAGGCTAATAAATAATCATACTATTACCTTAATGCCATATCTTTGGGATAGAATTTAATTTAAAACTCTGTGCTTAGCTATCTTCTAAAGGATAATAAACTTTTAGGCACCAAAAATTACCAGCCACCACGCTGTAAAACATCCTGAATAGAGATGCAATCACCCAATCCATTCAGTGCTCAAAGTTTCACTTTCCATACAATGAAGACTCACTAAGTCGGGAGGGAAAAAGAACACACAAAACAAAAATAAACAAAAGAAAATTGTACACTCCTACTTGGAAAGCTCACATATAAATAAAAGAACAGATGTTTTCATTTGTTTTGTGAAAGGTGGTAATCGAAGATCAGTCATCCATGCATCAAACAAGTGCTCTACATCTGTTGACTCAACAGTGCTGTGACAGCACCGCAGCTCCTCCTGAGAATGCCTTCGAAGTGGAATCCTGGAGGAAAATCATCTGAGGAGTGCTTTGTTTGAGATGTAATTAACCAAACCTCTTGGCAGTAGCTCCAGCTCAGCTACTCTTTTAGAATTTCAGAAACAATTATAGGTTAAAAAAAAAAATCACAGACAATAAGTCAGGCATGGACAAGACGCTATGCAAATCTGTGTTAAGTGGATACTGAGTTATGACTTCAGCTTATATTTTGAACTTAGCTACCTATGAAGTTCAGCATTAGTTTACCCAGTAAAGCTTACTACAGCTGCTGCCTCAGAACTGCAATATTACTCTAAGATTGGGCATCCTGCTTTTGAGTCAGAAAAGATACTGTCTGGGAATATAATCACCAAATATGAAGTGGTACTTGATGGGAATTACATTTTTAATTACAGAGGTGAAAGCAACTGACATTAGGAAATAACATCAAGAGTTCTGTAACAAATATAAATTCTTCATCAAATTAAAGCAATCAATAGTTCTAGAACTGGAATAAAGTAATAGATCTTCACAAAACCAAAAACAGAACACATGGCAGAAAAAGAAATGAGAAATTTCAAAGCACTCCTTAAGTAGTTTTTGGTAAGAACTGATGTCCCTGGCACCTGAATGCTACAGCAATACACACTTTGTGAAGACAAGATGATGGAACGGCTAAAAAAATGGGCATTACATACAACCATCAGTGGCCCACTTTAGGGGGAAAACAATTCTGGGAGGAAAAAATTCCACGGAGAAAAAAACCTCAGGGAGTACAACAATTCCACTATTAACAAAAATTTTACGTTACTACTTCTTAGACCTGTTACCCAGTGGATTCCCTTAGTAAATTGTTCATTTTGGCTAGCATTTCCACAGAATAAGTGATATTTTAATATTAGGGTGCTTTACTTTAGATGTAAAAAATTCAAGGTTAGAGATTCAAACCATTTAAACTAATGCATGTACCGAGTAAAATAGTAACTTCTTTGAAGTTGTTAATTTGGCTAAAAAGATGGTATTTTATACATAGGATCATAGAATGGTTTGGGTTGAGAGAAATGTTAAAGCTCACCTTGTTCCAACCCCCTGCCACTGGCAGGGAGATCTTCTGCTAGACCAGGTTTCTGCAAGCCCCATCCAACTTGGCCTTGAACATTTCTCCAGCGATGGGGCATCCACAGCTACCCTGGGCAACCTGTTCAAGGGCCTCACCACCCTCACAGGGAATAATTTCTTCCTATTATTTAATCTAAACCCACACCCTGTCAGTTTAAAGCCATCATGCCTTGTCACTGCATGCCCTTAAAAAGTCCCTCACCAGCTCTTTTGCAGGCCCTTTAATACTGGAAGGCTGCTGAAATGTATCCAATGTATTTCTGTTCCTGTACTTCTGTCCTCTATGGAACCAGATTATTGTATTTGATCAGAAATATGGAATTTTTCATGGTAAATTTGCACGGGCAGTCTTATTCTTTGCTTGCACACTTGTTTCCTTAGTGTACTCACACAAACTGTGGGTGCAATATTAAAAGAATAAATCAATACTGAGAAGTCACACATGAATGTGCAGATCTCAACTTTAAGTTGCTCTTCAACTTGTACAAATTGTAAGGAATGCCTACAGAATGCAGAAAAACAAATGCATGAATTTGGGTTTATTAGCATGACAAGAACAAATCCTCCTTATTTTACACATTTTTATTAGAAAACTTTTAAGTTTTAATATATTCTGGCCTATCATGAACAGTTTGAGGCCAAATAGAATTCCCCAGTATTCATCATTCGTTGCTTCAAAATAAGGTTCCAAACAAGAACACTTTTTCTGAGGAATTTGTCTCTTCCTTTATCAACACACCTTCTACCCTAACAAACAGCTCCAAATAATAGGGGAAACCTACATGGAGTACAATGTGGCAAAAAAACCTGGACGTCAGCTGGTATGATAGAAATACGAGTGCAATGCATGTGAACAAAACATCCAGTACTGCGAGGGTGTTTGCTCAAAATCTGCTGAGATTGTCTGAAAATGAAGATAACCATCAACCACATGAAACAGTAATTAGGCAGTTACCAAGAGACCTCAGGTGGGAAAGAAAAATCAGCTTAAAAATCAAATATAAAAAGTCCTAACATTTCTAACAGAGAAAAGAGCAGTGAAAACGTGGTCTGATGCCAAGAAGGTGCCCCTGGCACCTCAAGCTCTGTGGAGGCCTGAGGGAACACCCTCCCCTGGCAGTGGGCTGAGAGCACGGGTCACTCCTGGGGTGTTACCTTTGGGGTGCTGCCCCAACAGCTGGGTGGATTAAGGGGTGACAGGAACAGCCCAGGTGAGTGCAGCTACAGCATCCACACCTCCTAAGATGATGGATGCACACGGGATAGCACACTCTGAGAAGGGCGAGCTCATACCACTGAAACCTCCTGTTAAAGGGACAGCGGTGAGCATTTACCTGCAAATTTGGGGGGGGGGGTTGCTATAGGAGTGTGTTTAGGTATGTGAAGGTGTTTACTAAGGTTTTGTAAGGCTCTAGTAGTCATTTATCTGTTATATTGCTGCTATTAATCCTGCATGTATAGTTCAGGGACTAATAGTTAATTACAAGCTATCAATAATCAACAAGTCACTTCAATTCTAATTTGATTTAAGTAAGGCATGAGGTGTTTTTCCCTCACAAGCAGCAAATGCGCTCCTTCAGTGTTCTCTGCTTCACTCTGATACGTCGCCTTCAGCTAAACTTACCTATCTCAGGTTTTTATTTTTCTTTTTTATTCTCTTCTTCCTTTTCTTTCACCTGAAGGCACCCAAGATATTCAGGAAATCAAACTGCTATCTACATAGGTCACATTTGCTTCAGTACTCAGACTGACTCCAATCAAAGCACTACAATAATTGCACTCCTCCAAAGTAATGGCTCCAAGACTTGGGCAAAAATAGATCATGTCTTTGAAAAGTGTGTACTAAGTCTTTGGCTTAGATGACTGAAAACTTAAGAGGTTTAACATACATGCTAGCTTTCTAAAATGTGCCTTCTTAAACAAGATGCTCTAATGAATTTAATCCCTGAGATCAGGTTTTTGCTTCAGGAAATTCCAATTACACACCATATGAAAGCTTAGTGTGTTTCTCCCCTGAAACTGAAAGTTCAGTGTTAGCTCCTAGTTTTTCTAGAAAACATTAAAAGAGTGTCATTCATACTTTTTAAACAGTGTAAAGAAATACAGTTAAATTTAATTTTGTATGGTTCACTTCTGTACTTCTGCTGATGACATTTTTATAAATTAGAGGTAATGAAGACTCTTCTCTCATGTTTTAACTTCACAAATTCTTAGTCTTGAAAGTATAGGATCACATTCCTTTTTCCTAAACAGACTTGAATAAAATTATACATTGACAGATCTTGTAATCAAAGACACAGACCAAGCATACTCACTGATCTGTGACTCAAACCCTAAAATAAAAATACTAGTGTTCATTTAGTGGAACCTTGCTTCTTCTAAACTTATTTTTATTTATGGACTCCTAGCTTTTGATTAATCAAAATAATTATCTCCTTGAACTCTTTTCTCATTCTGTAATCAGGAGAAAAATGTTCTGTATTATGCATAAAGACTTTTTAAACTAACTAAGCTTACAAGAGACATTATGACACCTTCGCAACTATTTTTTAGAAGTTACTTACTCTGTGAAAGCTGACTCAGCATACAAAAAGTACTAGGCTAGCAACTGGCAACCATGTTCTTCAGTACAATTTTAGAAAGCCATAAAGACTTAAATCTGAAAAAATTAAAATGAAACACAGCCTTGTGACAAAAACATCCGTTCAGAGTAAACTAAGTGTTTTCAAAGTTACTTACTCAAGCAACTAGTAGAAACCAGGAGTAACCTAGAATTCCAAGAAGTACTACAGAAAAAACCCCGTAACTGCAGTTAAAAACCCACACAAAAGGCAGTTACTCAAACAGAGCCAGGGAAATGAACACCTTGCCTGCCTGTTACATGTTCCCTAATTCCAACCCACACTGCTCCAATGCCATATTTACTACTTCTTACTTCTGTTACTCCCCAGCCCTTTTACAAATTAATGTAATACCTACACCTTTTTTCCCCCCCAAGTGCTAGGAGGAAAGCTACTCATCTTTTCTGCCTGTTCAGAAGGTATGTATCCCCACTACTAAAACACATTACTATTTATGTATGCCATCTATGAAATATGAAATAAAAGAACTGGAAATCCTTCCTTTTCTCCACAACTTGTGTACTTCAAAGGAGCACAGTAGGAGCACTTCTCCAATTAACATTTACCCAGCACAGTCCACCTCCTCATTCCCTTAGCAAGTCTGAGTCACAACCACCAGCTCAAGTGACGGAAAATTAACCTACTAAAGCAATGATTTATAAAGTTACATTAATTTGACACAAAACTTCACAGAAACCTACATCTGGGAAACCAGAGATTCCTCCAGAAACAAGAGAATTTTATTTAAGCCAGAGAAGACCTGTAGAGAGATGCAATATCTTGTACTGAGTCCACTGACGTAGTATTAAAAAAAAAGAGGCTTTCACAGAAACAAGCTCTTGTTTTAGATTTAGTCCTTAGAGGGCTTTAAAGACTATCAGACTGTTTAGAGTCTCTCCACCTTTTTCCAGCAGCATTACTGTTCTTTTCTAGGAAAAGGAAAGGTGAACTCATTTCCCGCGAATAATTATGGGTTAGGCTTGTAAGCAGTAACAGGACAGAATATTGCTGCCCTCCTTTCTCAGGATTTGTACCTTCTCTGTCCATTTCTTATTCAAAGTCACAGCCTGGTAGATAAAATAACCCCCCAAATCAGGACCTTACAGATGGGAAGGCTTCTCCCTACCTGCCTGTTGGGTTTCTGCCATGCACAAGTTCTGTCAAACTCCACCTGGTGGATAATCTTAAAAAAGCCTAGGAAATCAGCTTAAAAAGGCTTTAGTTCCACCAGGATTGATACACCACTCAGATACTATGATAAAACATATTGAACTGTGTATTTGGTTATCCTTTTTTGTTTCTCCCCATCTCTACGAATGCTACAATCAAGCAAAATCTCTGGGTGGATATTTTTTCTAAACGTCTCATATTAATAGGTTATAGTTGCAATTAATATCAATTTCTGGTAATGCAGTTATAGACAGGAAAAGTCAGCTCCATGGTACAGCTAAAAAGAAAATTACCCTTCCTGCTCTTTAGCCTCTGACATAGAAAAGTGGGAAGTAATGTGTAAATATAATTTTAAACTAATATTTAGATCAAGTATCACCTAACTATTCAAATCTCAAACAATACTTACAGTAACTTTTTACCCACACTTTCCAACCCATAAAAACCACAGTAATTTATATCTTTGTATTTGCTGGTAGTTTCTCTCATAGGATGTCTTATAAATATACCTGCTACCATTCTTTACTTTTATAATACACTATTATTTATTATGATCTACTATCCTTGAGAAATAATTCAAAAATACATTCAAGACATGTAAACCATACCTGGGAGCAGCCTGTGATACTGAAATGCTGGAAGAAGCACCATTTTTGACAATAGTAATGTAATGAAAGGTTGAGAGTTGAATTGCTCTCTTGAAGATTTGAGAGAGTAAACTGCTCAAATATTTATCTAGAAACAAAAAATTAACACCATTCCACACAGATGATGCTGTAGCACAGTATAAAGAACCTCTACTGCATGTACTTTATTATCATTTCAGGATGTCATCACTAAATAAGCACAAGTGAAGACTGTCTGCATTTAAAAGTTTGATAGAGTTTTCAGACAATCCTTATTTCTGATGAATAACTATTTTTTTTCTCTTTTAAGAAGTCCTCCTATTTTTGCCAGATCTCCAAACGAATGTGTTGCAGAACCTCGCTGGGCTGGTTTTGCCTAAGAAAAAAAAAAAAGTAGAAAAATAATACATATAGGGCTAATTTTAAATTAAAATATTTTGTAAAAAGCTTTTAAAACATAACTGATTAAAACAGTACCTTCAAAGAGAAAATAACAGCTTCACATTACCTGTGATTCATGGTATTTCCAGCCAATCATGTAGTAGATCTGAAACGTGGCAGGTACTGAGCCATCGCTGTTTCCATACATTTCTGATAGGGCAGGAAGGCAGAGAGAAAAGGTACAGACCGTCAGTTCTAGGAAACACTTAGTTCTCAGAACATCAGAACTAAGTGTGACATATTCATCATAATGACTCTCGGTGAAAGATTTGGGACAATAAAAATATCTCATACTGGTGCATCAATATAGTTCAAACCCTGGCATTATAATTAAGGTTAAAAATAGGTTATGATAATGGCATTTTGTTCTGAAGTATTTGGGGTTTTTGGTTTTGCTTTGGGTTTGTTTTGGTTTTTGGGTTTTTTTTACACAAAGGTCATAGAAAAAGACACAAAAAAAATTCTTCAAGTCATTTTACATGAACTCATTGCCTCTAAAATACTGACCTTGGTATATTGCAGCAGCTGCCAGCATTGTCTCCCTGTGTAGCAGAGGTTTTCTATTCCAAGAGCAATTACTCTCCCCCATACCTAAAAATATGTTTTAGCTTTAAGAAAAAGAAGATATAGCACATACCATGAGTTAAGTGTCATGCACTAAGGGCAGATTCTTACTAAACCAGAGTAAGTACAGAATCCTCTGCACTTCACTGTAAGAGAGAACATACCACAAATCATTAGGTGAGTTTCTTATGTGTAACAATCCAAAACGTTTAATTCCTATGCTTTGTAATTTACAGTTTGCATTGCTAGGAATCATTTCAAATTATTAATTCTTTAGCCTGAGTCTTCAAACATTTAGGCTTCTAAGTATAACTAATTTTAAGAATGAGTACAAAGTGTTTATTCAGACATATCACCGTAATGTTTTAGCAGATAATCACTGAAATTAGCCCAAGAGATTTAAAATACAAAATAAAATAACCATAATTCTAATCTTTTTAATCACTTACTGCATCTGAATGTTTCTGCTGAGAATAAAAGTTGCCCTTCCATTAAGGAATTACTCCAAACGGCAGTCAATCCAGATAAGAAATGCCCTGAGTTGCTGTCAGTAACAACAGACTGCATGTGAATGACTGCTTTACAATCCATGACAAATGCAATCAGAATATTAACAAAATCATTACTCAATTGTTTGCTGTTCCTCAGCAGACTCCAAATTAAAGATATATTTATTCTCATTCCAAAGCAGTTTGCTGAATGCCCTGGTAATTAGAAAAGCTCACAGGAAAAGTCAGTGTGTGGGATACAGGCTCCTGTCTCCCTTTCAGGGCTTTTCTGCACCTTACACTGAACAGGCTCATGCAGAACAGGAACCCTGGGGAAGCAGAACATTCACAGCAGACCATGAAGCAGCAAATCTTTGACTTGTGCTTCCCAACACAAATCTCCTGACAGGCACAATCTCCTGACTCACTAGACAGCAGGAAAAAAAACTAATGCTTCCCCTGTTGCAATAAGATTTATTTGTATTTTTTTAAGAAAGAATTTTTTTGTGATGAAGATGGTGAAACACTGGCTCAGGTTGCTCAGAGAGGTGGTGGATGCCCCACACATGGAAACATCCAAGACCAGGTCAGACAGAGCTCTGAGCAACCTGATCTAGTTCAAGATGTCCCTGCTCACTGCAGGGAGCTGGACTAGAAGGCCTTTAAAGTTAAGTTCTTTCCAACCCACATGATTCTGTGATTTGGAGTTAAGAAACACACAGTAAAACTCTTCTGTGTCTGCACCACTGATATAGAAAACATTTATGTTTCCACAAAGAATATACTTGCCTTGCAAGTCTTCCATAACCTCAAATAACCCCGGGTAGTTGACTTGGATTTCATCAGTATCCTAGAAGAATCGAGAAGTTCAGTTTTAGAGCGCATCAAGCTAAACCAACAGCATTATGTCAACCTTGTTGTACTACCAAACTATTCTCTGCCTGTGGCAGGAGTGTTGGAACTACAAGATTTTTTAAGGTCTCTTCCAACCCAAACCATTCTACAGTTCTATTTATCTGCCTCTTCTGCTCAAATCACATACTTTCTAGGAAGCATTTACTATTTTAACATTTCTAAAAAGTTTTGCTTAGTAGCACAAATGCAATCAAATTTGAATTTAAATGCCATTATTTTCTTCTTGGTTTTAGAAGAAAGAGCAAGTGTCTATAGTTTTTTCATGCAGGTCTAACATTCTCCAATCCAAATTCTACTGGGCCACGAGCCAAAGATACACTTCAGTTGGTTCCATTAATCACCACAAAGCCAAAAACAGTGGCAGTCCAGGCTATTTCTGCAACCTGTTCAGCGAGGTGCACACACGCAGAAAGAAGCAGTATATTATTAATATATTAGCAAATAGTGATTTTTATATTCCAGCAGCTCTGACATTCTGGATTGTTCTGCCTGATTGTTCTCTTACTTATAATTACCACAGTCAGGGTGTTAAAGCCAGCCCTGGACAGCAGATGTCCCAAATCGGCAACGGCAGTGAACGGCGACACGTGAGGAGAGAAGCCCCCTTCCCTCTCCAGCTCCGCCAGCTGCAGAGAGCAGCGGAGCTCGTACAGCGTGTCCCCCCCGAACATGGCTCCGATGAACACTCCGTCGGGCTTGAGAACCTGGTGAATCTACGACGCAGAAATACACAGGTCACGGCTTTTTTACATGAAGCCTACACAACTAAGTGGTTCTTGGACTTTTTTTCTTAATGAACACAAAAGCAATCATTATAAGAACTGTAACGGACTTTTACTATTGATTGTATTCTAAGGGGCAAGCTGTGCCCCAGCTTCTGGTCACACTGCAAACAAATACCCTATCTGAAGAGAGATTCTTTTCTATTTTTGAGAGTAAATCCTCAGAAACGACACTTACAGTCACGAAACATGGACCAAGCTGTGGAAATTGAGGGTAAAACTATTTCCAGCAGAATACTCCTAAAACAATATTCTCAATTAATTTACTTCTAAAAGGAGGCTAGATTAAGGTAAGTATGCTATTTACTTCTACTTTCTGAGAGCAGCAAAAGCACTTTTTAATGGCTTGATTTAAGAGAAATGGAGGCTTGAGTTTCCAGTAGTGATCTCTGCACTTCTAAGATAATCAATTAATGCCATTTTTATTATGTCTACCATTATTTATTATTAACTTGCCAGAACAGCAATATCATAGCTCAAACACCAAGGCTGACAAGCTGCTTTCTGGTCTCCTAAGTCCTAGCCCCCTTCCTAGTGAGAAGGCCAATAAATTCATGGTTTATTTTTTTCTTTAAGAATTCGAAATGATCTCTGGTTTAGATTTCCAGAAGAGCCTGATTACATAATCATGCTAACAAGACAGCAAAAGCTTGCAACACTTTTGAAACAAAAATATTTTTAATAGTTTTAAAATTAAGTATTAATCAAGCTACCTTTTCTGTGCTAGTAAAAAAGCCTTTAACTGACAGGTAAGAAAATTAGACAGTGAGAGGCAGTTTCCATTAGTTAAAGACAGTGGTACCAACACAGGAAATCATGGAAGTTGGCCAAGAAGCACAGTTGCCTCCCGCTGTGAGACAGTGTCAGTTATATTTACTGTGGGAGAAAGTATTTGACACGCTATAGAATTCCAGAGAAAACTGTGTATTTCTTTCAGAATTTTTTTTGTAAGTACTGAATGCATTTCAATTGGTTTTTATTATTTCAGTAACAGTAGGGTAGTCCTACCAACAGGTGATAGAACAGCACTGCAATGATCAATTTGAAATAAATGAAGAAACAGCAAACTGGTTAACGTGTTCCTTGTTCTTGCTCCACATTTTTGATTTGACCAAAGTTTACACCTGCAGGAAAGAGCTGAACTAAGCCAAAATGACCAAAACTGTTACTGAAAAAAACCTGTTACTTGTCCTCAACAAGAATTTGCTTCATTTCAAAATCAAAAAGCCTTGATCAAAGCTGTATTTCAAAATAAACAGCTGAGACATAAAAATAACTCAAGCTCCATGTAGCAGTTCTGGAGAAGTGTAGTACTGTTCTACAAATACTAAGAGCTAACAACAATAAAAATCAATAGCACTGCCTCAGGTGACATTAGTTACCATGATCTCAGATGTGGAGAATCCAAAACACTGTATAAATATGTTGTTTCAGTTATTTATTCCAAATTGATTTGAGGGAGCAAATAAGTAGCAATATCAAGTGATGCTCCTCAAAGTGCCAAAAAAGTATTGCAAAAAATACTTGTGTGCAACATGAGTTATTTCTGTGCCTCTTATTTAAAGAAGACCTGGAAATACAGAGTGCTCTCAATGCAAGTAATGGCAAATGCTAACTTACAGTATTAAAAAATATTTTCTTACCTCTCTGAAAGCTTTAGGGAGGTCATTCACCCAATGTAAACTGAAATAACAGAAGTGTACATTTTATAATTTCAGATGAAATCAAATTTAGGGAATGCAAGTAACTATTTAATTAGCTAAGCAAGTTTCAGGAGCCAAAGCCACAAACTGGTTTCTCAAGCGGCAACCATGCTGAAACACCTGCTTGAAACGGATACTAAACAAGAACCAAAGTTTATCCACATAGAGGTTTTTTTCCTCCTTTTGTTGGTTGAGAAAATGCAAGTCCTGGAGACCAGTTTGTCAAAATGCAGGAAAGAGAGAAGTTCCAAGTGTTTTGAAGGAAAATAAACAAACAAAACAGGAAGAATCACCAGAACAACACTTTTTCCTAATGCATGCTCATATTAATTATGTAAGTACATTTCTTATTGCTTTTTAATGGCTAGTAATATTTGTTCATTTTATTTTCTTAAAGCTACTCTGGAAAGAACATTATTAACAGCTTAAACAAAAGAAAATACATAAATTATTAATACATACCTTAAGCTGCTAACGACAAGATCAAACGTATCTTCTTTGAAAGGAAGGAATTCCTCATCAGCTACAACCCTGACCGTCGGGATTTCAGATTCTACAGCATTTTTCTAATGTTGTGTTAGAAGAAAAACAACTCATCAGAAACTCACTTCTTTTGCTTTCCTGTAGTACAGAATTGAAGCACTTTAGCATTCAAAAAGCTACTTACTAAAGCATTCTCTGCGATATCAACTTGAATAAGTTTTTCTACTGTTTCCTGAAATAAAATTTTAAAAGTCTATTAAATATTTAAGTTGTTTTGTAAATTAACATAAGTAATTTTTTGACACTTACACCTATTCATAATAAGTTAGAAAGACCCTTTTCAACTCTTGATAAAAGCTTTACATAAAGCAGAAAGCATTTTTCCCCACCCAACATGGCACCTGATCCCAGGGAGAACAGCTGAGGCAGAAGTGGTGACAGAAAACACATTCTGTAATTTTAGGAATAAGTTTAGTTAAATATAAACCATGGATTAACAGCCAAGGAAGCACCTTTACTTACAGTGCGGTTCATGAAGGGTAAACTAATGGCATCAAAGTCTCCGTAATGACACTTCTCTTTAACGACTAACTGTGGTCAATAGATTCACAAAAAAAAAAGCATATTCCTATGCAAAACTAAAAGTTAACTGTAATATAACAGATAACTTGACAAATGGTAGTGCAAGGGAAGTTTTCAGTGGCAATAAATTAAGAATAGCCTGCACAACACACTGCTTTGAACTGTAACTACAGGTAGAGGGGTAGAAGGGGGGAAGATTTACCTCACAAAGACTCGGATGATTGTTTTAAGTTGTAACAGAGCCCTTCTTGAAAGGGAGGGACACATACAAACTTCCTTTAAATACTTTTGAGTATGAAGAGACAGTACCTTGGTTAAGTGCTGAGCTATGTAACCTCTTCCGGAGCCAACATCCAAAGCGAGAGGAAACGTTCTAAAGGATAAGATTGGCAATACAGAACATAATCAAGCCTTAAAATATTTTTAACTTTAGACTATATTAAATTTCACCTGCTAATCTCTAAGGGCCTTATTGAGCATCCTTCTGTGGTACCGCGGGGAAAGGCACTCCGCATCCAGCGGTTCTCCCCAGGGGTGCCGTCCCCTGGGGATGAGGGGAGGGTGCGGGACACGGCGGGGCTCACCTGGTGATGTCAAACACGCGGTCCGCGATCCTGCCGCCGACCTGGGGGAAGAGCCGGAGGTCAGAACCACAGGATCAATGAGACTGGAAAAGACCTCTGAGATCATCAAGTCCAACCTATGAGTAAACACCCCCTTGTCAACTAGACCATGGCACTGAGTGCCACGTCCAGTCTTTCCCTAAACACCGCCAGGGACGGTGACTCCACTACTACCCTGGGCAGCCCATTCCAATGTCTGATCGCTCTTTTCTGTGAAGAAAGTCCTAATGTCCAACCTAAACTTCCCCTGGCACAGCTTGAGACGATGTCCTCTTATTCTGTTGCTGGCTGCCTGGGAAAAGAGACCGACCCCCACCCGGCTACAGCCTCCATCCAGGGAGTTCTATAAAGTGATAAGGCCACCCCTGAGCCTTCTTTTCTCCAGGCTGAACACCCCAGCTCCCTCAGAGGACTTGTGCTCCAGCCCCTTCACCAGCCCCGCTGCCTTTCTCTGGACCCGCTCCAGCTCCTCAATATCGTCCCTGAACTGCGGGGCCCAGAACCGGCCACAGCACTCGAGGTGACCCCGCCAGCGTCCCTGGCCCCGCACCTCCTCCCGCAGGTAATCGCACTTGGCGGGCTCGGCCTGCAGCGCCGCCCAGTTCTTCTGCTTCCGCTTCAGCCGGCGGTCGAACGGGTTCAGCGCGCCCGAGCCCGGCGTGGCGCCGGCGGGAGGAGGAGGCGAAGCGGCGGCGGCGGCGGCGGC
>VWPU01005902.1:0-39438 GCA_013398955.1 Callaeas wilsoni
GGACGGGAGCCCCGCCGCCGCCCGGCATGTGACTGCGGGGGCCAATGGGGCCGGCGGGCCCGGGCATGCGGCCTCGGCGGGGCCGGCCCCGGGCCACCGCCCCGACGGCACCGGGAGCCACCGGCACCAGCCCCGGAGCCACCGGCACCAGCCCGGGAGCCACCGGCACCAGCCCCGGTGCTCCTCTCTCCCCACCCAGGACGGCCTCGCACGAGTGGGTCAGAGCAGCTTTATTTGATACTCCAAGTACTCGATACAAACAAGCGGTGAGACAGAGGCTGGTACAAAGACACTGAGCCCAGCGGGACTGGGCACAACACGGGGGACCGGGCCGGACATGAGTGGCACGAGGACGGGGGGACAGGGAGGGAACACCGTCCTGCCCCCCTGGCCTGGGGTGTTCTGTAGCAAAGGGCCCAAGGTTTCCCCTGCACCAGCAGCAGACAGCACATGGGATCACCCTCTGGGCCAGGGGGGCTCAGTTGTGCAGGAGGATGAGGAGGAGACAGGCTCCCATGGAGGGGACCCAGGACCTGGGCAGCTCAGCTGCTGGGACAGGGCCAGGCAGCAGCTGAGGTGGTTTCAGCCACAATAAACTCATCTCAGAATCACCTCTGCAGGGGCAGAGGGCAAACCTGTCCCCTCACAGCATCTGGGAACAAGATCTTGCACCCTCAAAGCAAAGGGGAGAAGGAGATGGTGCCCAAAACGCCTAAGAACTGCAGGAGCCAGCAGAGCTCCTGGCAGTCAGGACAAATAGCTTCAAAAATAGCCTTGGAAATGTGTTTTGCTCAGTACACGGCACCAGCAGCCCGGGGACAGACACAGCCAGGAACAAAACACCCAGGGAGAGCAGGACAGACAGACAGACACTGCCAGGCACACACTGCTTGTGCTCCTCATGCAGGACAAACCAACCCGTTCCTTGCCACCATCACCCATGGTGGCCGAACACTGAGAACAAAACAGATTTGGTCTTAAAATTTTAACACAAAGGAATAACAAAAGCATTTCTGCCAAACCCAGGGCTTGCAGCCCCAATGTGAACCAAGAGCAGCGAAACAACACAAGTGTCAGCAGGATTCTTCCCTGTCATAACTTGGTATCTTGCTCTTAACTCAAGCCGAAAACCAAAGTTCCACCCTCGGACTCAGTACTGTAAAGCTGTCACTGGGGTTAAGGAGAGCTGTGGTACAGTGAAACTGCTCCCACAATGATTTATTTAGAAATCCCATTACTTGCAGAGGAGCAGGGAAGGAGGGACAGGGCTACGACAAAGCCCAAGTGGCCACTGCCTTGCAGGAAGAGCTCCCTGTGCCACTCCCTCCACATTAGGACCAGTATGGCTTTCTCCCAGTAAAGCAGAGGTGTGTCCCCAGGGGCACAGAGGCTCTTGGAGGCTCTGGCAGGGACCACAGACACTTGGGGCTCCCCAGGATTGTTTGTGATGGCTCTAAAAGGCTGTGAGAAGGAAGAGCAGCTCCTCACCTGCCAGTGGATGCATCAGGCACGGAGCAGTGTGGGGGTGGAGGGTTCTTCCAGCTCATTAAGGCACTTCAGCATCAATCCACTTCCTCTGCAGTCTGAATCACACCCCACTCCCAGTGCTACTTCAGGGGGACAAAAGGCTTAAGGCTTCTGGGTAACAGTGCCCAGGGGGAGCATTTCCAGTTTTAGTGTTGCTTTATTCCTCAACTCATGCTGGCTACTGAAAGACACTGGTTGCATTTACCTGAGGAAAGCAGGTCCTGCTCCATCAATCCAAGGCAGCAGCACCTCTGTAAATGCCAGCAGTGTAACTGCCTGCCTATGGAATCCAGACACCCCACAAACACTCTGATAATCCTCTGGTCCCACTGGTCCCACAGGACCTGCACAGGGAGGTTATCAGTAAGACCATGGCATACACTTCCTTTTAGCCATGATTTTAACTGTCACATTTGCATGTTCAGCATTTGACATGCCTGGAAGGCAAGTCAGAATTCATCTCCCAGCATCAGAGACCACACCAGCTCCAGCAAACACAGCATAAAACACATTCCACAAGATCAAAGCTACTGCAAAGCCTGACACCGAAGCCCTGAATTATGCCAGTTAGCCAGTCAGCAGCTGAACACTCCTGACAACAAACCCCCTGATTCCTCACAGATCAGATAAGTCACACTGCTGTACCCGAGCAGAGGGATGGTAAAGTGCTGAATAGGTTTAGAGTTGTAGGAGCACGAGACTCCTGAGAGTTTCAAGTCTTCATTTCCTGTCTTACTTTGGGAGTGTTCTTTACTGGGTGATGCAGTTGTCTCCCATGTCCTGAGCGTATCTATCAGATATGGCAGTCCTCAAGTCCTCCACCTCTTTGTGAAGCTGTTTTACCTCCACCAGTTTCTTGGCCAGTCCGTCAGGGCTCAGCAGGTCATCCTTCTCCTTCAGAGGGTACTGCACAGCTGTGGGGTCAGAGAAGGGAGTTTCCTCACATACAGCTCTCACCAAGTATCACATACATTTGCAAGTCAGCCAGAAAAAACAACTGACATTTGCAAAAGAGGTTCTACTTAGCATTCATTTATTACAATATGCACCTTTGAAGCAAGCCAACCACGGAAAGAGCGTTCAGAAGCCCAGAAAGAGGAGAACTTCCCATGCTCTACGTGAGTGAATTCTACCAGAGCACAGGAACGGAAGGGTTTGTTCTGCCATCGCTCTGTACTTACAGTGAATGCCCAGCAGCAGAGAGAGGTTGGGGTCCTTGCCCTGAGCCCTCTGGGTGACAATGCTGTAGACAGACTGTAAATCCTGCAGGCAGCTGGCCAGCTCCCCGTGCAGCTCCTGGGCCAGGCGGGCTGTGTCAGCAGGCAGGGGCTGGGCCGTCAGCTGCGCCTGCCGGAGCCGCTCCTGCAGCGTCAGGTTCTTCTCGATCAGGTCCTGGTTCTGCACGGACAGCTGGGCACACGGACACGGCACGTCAGCGGGCACCGGGGGCACCGCTGCCACGCTTCATGCGCCTGCTCCGGGACGGAGCACCGAGGGCAGGAGCTGGTTTGCATCCCGCCCTCCAGGCCCTGGCCAGAGGAGCGAATGTCACTCCCACACGGGCACTGGATCGAACGGGAAGTGCCCCGTGAAACTGCACTGTCCCTGCCGAGGCCTCTGAAACAAAGGCTTCCAGGAGGTTGTGCACCCCAGCACCGGCCATCCCTTGCCTGGAGGGCTGCTGCTGTGCCTGGGCTCTGCCCGGCCCTTCGGCCAAGGCTGTGCTTGGACTCCTGTTCTGCTGCCCCCAGCTGGAAAGCTCGGCCTCCTCCATCCCATCCCATCCCCAGGAAGTTCCCGAAGCACAACCTGCTTTCTCCTGCTTTCCAGCAGGGCATAGCTGCTTTCACAGCCGACAGGACAACTGACCAGCAGGAAGCAGGAGAGACTGAGCTGCTGTCTAAATTCAGGGCCTTGCTAAAAGACAAGGCATTGTTCATTCAGTGCTGCTCGGGCACTCCAAACACCCCCTGACCTCTTTCACGGCGGCCCGGAGCTGCTGCAGAGCGTTTTCCCTTCTCATCGCCTCCTCTTTCAGAGCTTGGCTTGTCCCCTCTTCCTGGGCCACCTGTTCTTCCAGGTTCTGGAACAGGCCATGGGAACACAGTAAGTCTAACTCATTTCACAGCATATTCTCAAGTCCCAGGTCCTGCCCTGTCACTTCTCACCTTGACTTGCAAGGATAACTGCTCCATCTTCTTCTGCTTTTTGTCCACGATCTGGAATCAAAACCAGAGGCATCAGAACTGGCCACACAGATCCAGTAATACCAGCAGGAATTCTCCTTCAGTAGGACAGCATCCCCTCTCCTTCTGTTTCCTGTCCATTTACTGCTCTAATCACAGATGCTCTTAGGAGTGGACTTGGATAAAAGGCACCATTAGATTTATCAGCTAAAAACAGACCAGAGACGTTGTACTCTTGTGGTTTTCCTCTGCCCTCTTCTGCAGTCTGCAGCTTCTCCCCAGCGTTACTGGAGAAGTGTGTGGTCATTACCTCAAGAACAGCTTTTAGAACCCTGCAGTCTGGAGTTCCAGGAACTGCTGCTGCAGTGCAATTGTGTCTTTAAAAGTCCCCGATTTCATCTGAGTGCCTGGTGTGACTCAAGGTAAGGAAAAATGTGTGATTCCCAACTGGGACAGCCCCTTACCTTCCTGAGGCAGTCACACTCTTTCTTCAGAGAGTCATGTTCCATTTTCTGCCTCTCCCCATCCTGGGCAGGGGGTCCTCTCTCTGCATTCTTCGCATACTGCTGCAACTTGTCCTGCAAGCTGCAAGCAGCAGGACGTGAGAAAAAACAGCTTTGTTTACAGTGTCTGCCTTACTTTAATGAGGGAAACAACAGGAGGAGTGAAATTAAATTCATATCAGATGTCAGGGGTGCCCTGTTTGCATCCCAGCCCACAGACTGCCTTTCTTGTGCAGCAATTCCTGCAGTGCCAAGATGAAGCTTACTCCTGACTCCTACCTGCGCACAGTGGACAGCAGCTCCATCTCCTTGTGTTTTTGGGTTTCCAGCTGCAGCTCTTGCTCCCTGAAAGCAGCCTGGACATCTCCAAGCTCTGTTTCCAGTGCCAGCACTGTTTCCTGCAGGGCAGTAGTCTTCAGTTCAGATTCCTTCAGCTGCAACAAAAGGGGAGGAAATGTAACTATAGAAAAGTCACCTGAGCAAATATGTGAAGAGTCACCACTGCAACTCAGAGGAAGTTTTACCTTCTGACTCTGTTTCTGGTGGTCCTCAAGGGTTGGAAGATCAGCCAGGTATCGTTCCAGGGTCTCGATTCTCTGCTGTCTCTCTCTGTTTTGTTCAGATTCCTTCTGGCATTTCTTTTTAAGGTTATTGATGTGTTTGTCTCTTCCCTTTACCTGCAGGGACAGTTACAGACAAGTTTAGTTTATATAATTTATCTATTCTTCAGTCTTCTCTAAGCCCACTCATTTAGCTTTTTGCACACCACCCAACACCAAAATACAAGATCACCTTAACTCATTTCTGCTCATTTAGCTAAAGACAGGCTTTTTCTGGTTAAAAGAGGAGGTACTGAAATGCTTCTGACTGCAGGAGGAAAGGCTTTTGCTTGTAAACCATAGTCCACAAGGAGACGAGAGAACACCTGCAATTACAGACTGCCACAGAGAAGTTTCACCTCAGCGCTACACTGACAAAGAGAACACCTTCCCATCTCTAGAGCAACAGGATCATACCCTTTCTTCCTGCTTCTTTAACTCCTCTGCATGTTTCTGCACCGTTTCCTTCAGCGACTCCCGGACCAGCTTCACATCCACCTCTGCAGCAGCCAGTTTCCTCTCCAGCTCGATGTTCTCCTTACTGAGGGACTCCGTCTTCTCTGTGAACTGTGCTCGGAGGAAGGCGTTCTCCCGCTGCAGCTCCTGCAGGCAGAGACAGCCCCTGAATTTGGGGAGTTACAAAGTGGCCCTCGGCAGTCCCGGGGCTGTCCCCTCATCCCTAAACATCCCTCAGCCCATCTGGCACACTCTGAAATAGCACCTGCCAGCGCTGCCAGGTGTTTGCATCACCAGCACAGCTTGGATCCAACCAAAGGGCCTCAGGGCTGGAAACCTCGGGGGGCACAGAGGCTCCCAGAGGGGACGGTAACAACTTCACACAAGGGATAATTTGACTCTGCACAGTCCTGCTCAGCAAACACCTCAGCAGCAGTGGCAGGGCCGCCGGATCCAACACGTATTTCTCACTGACACCAGCTGTACCTGCAGCCTCAGCATGTAGACGTCTCCATAGGACGCTGGGCAGCCCAGCAGGGCACTGTGAACCTGCAGTTCACTCTCCCGGACCTTCTGCTCCAGCTGGGAAATGTGCTGCCTTTGTCTGTAACAGAAGAGGCAATTCACTGTTCTCAAACCTAGAGAGCAGCAGCACAACACAAACAGTGCCACCACAGCCCTGCTGCTCCACACAGCGACAAACAGAGCACAAAGAGAACTCTGCAACTCAGAGCTCACCTCCAGAGAAATAAAGGTAAACATTTCGACCCTTTTTACAATTCTTAATAACTTTTCTTCCCTTCCCTCCCTTCAAAACCTTTCCCCCAACAGATAAAACACACAAGCCTTGCATGTTTTGGAGGATCCAGCTTGGCTGGGGAGCTTAGGAGTGAAATGAACAGACAGCAGATGACTCAAAACAAGGAAGAAAAAGTATTTACAGTCTAAATGCTGAAGGTACTTTTCATTAGGACTTACTTTTTCAAAAAGCTTGTGGACCCCTAGCCTTAGATAAGAGAAATGTTGTTTGCCAGCCCAAAGTCACAAAAACCAAATTTAAAATAAAGGTCTCAAAGAGCTCACAGAAAGTCCTTAAGCAAAAGAGGCAGTAGTTTTAATATTCTGGATAGTCATGATGTGAACAGAAACCTTTATCCCTTATAAAACTTAGAAAACCATAACTGAAATGAATTTGAGCCCTTCAGGATCATCGTCCTAATTCCAAGGAGAGAAGCTCAGCTTGTTCTCTAAGGTCATTATATTGCTCTTTGCAACAAAACAAGATCAGCTGGGCAAAAGGGACTCAGAGAAATGAGCCTTCCTCGGTACTTTCCAAACCTTTCCTTCCCAAATGGAAATGGACTGGAGTCTTTAAGCCTCATCAGTATCAAAGCCTCACCTGTCAATGAGGAGCTCTTTCTCCTTGAGCAGGTTTTCATTGGAGTTCAGGATATTGATCCACTGAGCTGGGTCAGGTGCAGGCAGGGATGGGGAATACATCGAGGAATGGGGGCAGGTGCCTCCGTTTTGTAACTGCAAGAGGAGACAAAGCAAGGAGGGAGAGGTCTGTGCCCCACAGGGGTAATTGCAACACTGCTGGAGCTATTTTGTACACTCTGTGCTCATCTGCATGCCAGGGCACGGCTATTTCAGTCTCTGTTGATGTCCAAGAACAAGAAACTTTGCCCAAGCACAACTGGAGATTAACAAATAATTTTAGACCACTGTGCTACCTCGCTGGAAACAATTTGTCTCCATTAGGGTACAGCTGGTGGGAGGTGGTAAACAAACCATTTCCACCTCATAAACTGCACTTAGTTTCATGCATTTTTTCAAAAAAAGTCTTTCTTAACCCTAGATACAGAATAAAGCTATTCTAGACACTGTTTAAAACCTCTTGGCGTACTTTTTGTTCACAGATTCTATCAGACAGGGTATTTCAGCTCTTGATCTGGCAGGTGGTGCAGCACTGTAACATAATCCAGCGCTGCTCTGCACACGCAGCGTGTCAAACGATACCTGTGACACCACAAGCTGTAAAAACAGACCACTGGGAGACTTTTGGAGTCACTCAGGGAGAACCATGAGACATTCTCCCCCTTGCTTCCTAAGTCTGGGACAACAACTCCTGACTAAAGAGACAGGAAGGGTTTCAAATTCACACAGGCACCTGCCTACCTGCATCTGCTCCACCTGCAAGCGCACTTTGTCCAGCTGCTGTTTCCAGGCACTGAGCTCGCAGACTCCCTGGTGGGGGTGCAGGGTGCAGCCTTCCTGCATCCACGCTCGGGATGGGGGAGTTACTCCAGGTTTTGAAAAGAAGTTGTTGGCCTGGAGTCCCGCTGGCATCAGCCTGCTGCCACCGGGCCACGTGCCGTCCCGGGGCTCGCAGGCTCCGTTGGCCCCCGCTGCCTGTTTGCTCTCTGGCAGCACCTTGTAATGGTCCTTCCCTGCCTCAGAGCTTGGGTTGAACTTCTGGCACCTGTGCAGAGGGTCAGGGCACAGACTGTCCAGAAAGAGAGACTGGTTAAGGGTGCGCTCGATGGTTGGGGTGTCAAACTTCCAGGCGTCTTCTGTCCTCGTGTGATCAGCAGCAGGAGGCCAGGAGTGCTCACAGCCATTCGCCCCCGCAGCCCCGTAGAGACGCAGGAGGTCCCTGGGTGGCACCTGAGAGGCCTTCCCGGCGTTGCAGTCCCCGTTCCTCGCGAGCCCTGGGCGGTCAGGGGCAGAGCCTGGCACCGCAGGCTTTGCAGAGCTCTGGGAACAGCCCTGGTCCCCTGCAGGGCACAGCTTGGAGGGCGAGGCACCCAGCGTGGAAGGCATAACGTGGGCTGTTGGAATGGTCACCTGGGTTTTGATGGGATGGAATGAGGAACCGCTACTGGAATTGCAAAAGTCTAGGGAAAGAAGAAGAGTGATATTCTAATTACGGTCCCGAAAATACAATCCTCCAGTGAGCTTTCCAGAATAGTTTAAAACCAGTTCCTTTCCCACTGAAAACGTCCTCCTAAGCAGCAGCACCACCATGACTCAGGCACACCTGTGTTCCCCCTCACTACAAGTTTCAGGAACCTGCTGACCTTTTCCTACCACCACAGGAAGAATCCGAGTTTAATCCATATTTTTAATCCTTGTTTTTAAGCTACTCCAGTACAATCTTGAATCGATAATGTTATCTTTCTCTAGGTTTAGAAGCCGAGTCCTTGATACTGAACAAAAAGGCTGAAACTTACTGAGCTGAACACTGAGCC
The DNA here is from genome assembly GCA_013398955.1 of Callaeas wilsoni. Classification (NCBI taxonomy): domain Eukaryota; kingdom Metazoa; phylum Chordata; class Aves; order Passeriformes; family Callaeidae; genus Callaeas; species Callaeas wilsoni. Next base: position 8,523 of record VWPU01005902.1, read on the forward strand.
CGTGATCCTGCTCCGCCCGTCCCAGAGCTCAGCGACTCCGAAGCGTGAGCAGAGCTAACGGGAGCCTTCCCTGAGCCCATGATGAGCCTCCAGCATCGCTGACCCCGAGGATCTGACCTTCCAGCTCCTCCAGGACACCACGGCAAGAGCCTGTCCCAGAGCCGGAGCAATGGCTCTCACCTATGGCCACAGGAAGTGAGGCAGAGCTCCCGTGCTGCCAGCGGGGCACCAAACCTGGCTGCAGGGAACTGGGGTTATTCTTAGCAACTCTCAGATTTCAATACAGCAACAGCAAGGGCTGAGAAAGGCAAACAGCAAAGTGCCCGTTCCCACTCCTTGTCCTGATCCGTCCTGTGTCGCAGTAATTCCAGGTTTCTCCCAGGAACACACACTTGATTTCCTCACGGCTTTGGCCAAAGGCCCATCCCCACGTGATGCTCCAACAAGTCATCCTCCCACCTGTTTGTACCCGCCAAGCACTGCTACAACAATGAATAAACACTACAATTTGAATATCATCCAAATCAGACTCTGCAAAGACCAAGATCACACTACAGGAGAATTGTCACAATAAAAGGCACTCAATCCTTTCATTAAAAATTAGCAGTGAGGGCAGAAAATCTCTCAGCCACCGCTTGGCTGTGCCTGGGGACTCCAGAGAACGCCATGCTACTGGGCAAAGAGAAGAGACAGCACCATTTCCTTTTACAGCCCCTAAATTTATCCCCGGTGTCACTGTCAGGAACCCGAGTTCCCTGAGCAGCACGTCACGTGTGGGTGCTGCAATCAGTTCCCTGGATGTGCTGAGGGTCCTCACAACAACATTTCTGACTAATGTACTGAGCTCAGCGTGCCTCAGCAGCAGCCAGGGCTGCAGGTCACCCTCGGCTCTTACAAACCAGGCTGTGACATCACCAGTGCTCAGCAGGGCCATTTCCCAACGGGAAATCATCTCCCCTGCCCCCACCTGCCAAATGGGTGTTTTATTATCCTGAGAGAGGCCTGATGGAACACTTAAACATGTGCTCATGTAATATTTCTGGCAATACTTCCGACAGCCCGACCTGCTAAAGCCTCCATTTCACTGGCACGTTATTAAGATCTACAGCTCATTCCAAAGGCTCCCTGAAACACGAGGATGTGTGAAGTGTTTTAAGGAACACCACAAAGACCCTCATTACTGAAAAGAGAATCAAGGTGAAAAAACAGGTGGAAAGGATTGCTGGGACAGGAAATTTCACAGTGTGCCTCAGCTGAGGGCCAGGCTGCAGAGCTCTCAGCACTAACGCTGCAGAGCCAAACACTTCTGCACAAAGGCACCTATAAATTACTTCTTTAAAAAAAAAATTTCACACAACAGACTTGCTGATAAATCATTTGTTGGTCAGTATGAACCAGCAAGTCGCCAAGGTGGCTTTTAGTCAGTTAAAAGCACTGCAGTGAGGCAGTAACAAAGCTCAGAGAAACAGCCAGTCCCTGCCTCCCTTGGTTACATTCCAGACACCTGGATCTGAAATGGTTTCAGACACCATGACAGGCTGTGCCCTCCAGGTCTGACACGCTGACCCAGCGGTGCCCATCACCTTCGGTGCTGTCCGAGCAGGAGGTGCCAATGCCCCCATCCCCGCTCTCGGCCACGCTCGGACAGCGGCTGACGCGGCTCTGGCACTTCAGGGACAGCATCGGTGTCTTCCAGTCAGTCTCCAAGAACCTGCTCTTCTGACACGTGCTGGGGTCTGGAGAGAAAAAACAGGGATATTTATGCTTCAGCCAACAGATTGAAGAGCCTTTTAACACACCTAATTAAGCCATATGTAATTAGCAGTGCTTCCTAAACCCAAACTGATCCTTGCTTCGTTCCCTGTGTTCCTGTTAAAAAAACACCTTTTGCAAAAGGAAAGGGCAGGAAGCACAGGGAAGTCGAATAATATCAGCAGGAGACTGAAAAACAATCTTGGTAAGGAAGTCAGAATGCAGAAATTGTAAATTATATTCCCATTGATTAGTTTGGTCATGTTACACCCAGCTGGTGCTCTGACTAAAAAGAGCAGCAGCAGCACAGCAAAGCCGGACAAGTTAAAGAGGTGTTTTTGCACTAACTATAAAGCTCTCTCCCAGATTCAGCAGCTATCAGCTTAAGGGAGAAATTCCTTATCAAACGATTCCCTACCCTTGAACGCTTTTCCAGGAACAAGACTTTTTTGAACAAAAAGATTTTGGTAAAAAAAAAAATCTTCTGAAGGTCACGTGTCTCCTCAGAGAAACCGAAACAGCATCCGACAGCAGCAGGGTTTGGGAGACAGGACTGCCCTTACCCGAGGGATTGTTCTGCAGGAGCCTCAGGTCTGGATCTTTCTCAGGAGCAGCCATCTTATCTATCTAGAGAACTGGATAAATTTTAAAAAAAAAATTCTTATTTTAAGTGAGTACCATCCACACGCTGTTCCCCCTAACCAAGCAAAGTATACACACATCAGCTACTCATCAGAGTAACACAGCATTTAGCATTTAATTAGCTTCTTCTCCCAATAATACCTGGTTTTTCCCTGCAGCAACAGAGGTAATAAAAAAAAACCAAACAAACAAACTTTGTAGGTTTTCTTTATGCCTGAGAAAGAATTCCTGTTTGCACCATTCTCCAGGTTTTCAGAAGCACCTTTCAGCTGTTTTCCCCATGGTGGGTATTTACAGCACCCGCCACCACGGTACCTACACGCTCAATCTGTGTCTACACAGACTAAAAATTTCTCTTTAAACTCTCAACCAGATCATTTCTGCCCTCTGTAGAGGTCACTGAGCAACTACATGAGGAAAAAAGTCCTTCAAAAATCAGCCTTGCTGTTCCATGAACAGCAATCTTTATCTGTCCAGAGTTTTGGGTTAATTTATCTATTTCTCTGAACGCTTGAGACAGTGAATTTCCTGTCTTTGATAATGCAAGTGCAATTTACATATACACAGTGGAAATTCAAGGCCTCTACAAACCCATACTCAATTCTCAATTAGCAAGTCTTACAGATTTTTGTTAAACTGATCCAAAGAGCTCAGAGAAGACATTAATTCCTAGAAAACATTCATATACGCAGATTTTACAACATAGGAGAGACATTGGGAATACAATAGGATAACGAACCAGGAAACAGCATTTCACTCAGCAAAGCAATAAAACACTTCTAGATAAATGTAGTGCTTATTATGGTTAATTTATGCATATTCAGGTATAGCGGAGTATAGTTAGGTAGATATGCCTAATTTTAGGTAAATTTCTGAAGGGAGGTCCCGCTCCTTAAGGGTAGGATGGGGGACAGACCCTGAGGAGCCAGTCCCCGAGGGTCTGGGGGCTCCGTCCATCAGGACGGGATCCAAAGAAGACGGGGAGGGAGCGCCGCTCCCTGAAGGGCCGGAGGCTCCGGTCTCTGAGGGGCCGGGGTGCGGTGCCGGTGCGGCAGTGCTGCGGCCGGAGCCCGGCGGCGGTGCCGGTGCGGTGATGGCGGTGCCGGTGCGGTGATGGCGGTGCCGGTGCGGGTTACCGGTACCGTGTGGGTTGGGGTCGGGGCTGGGGTCGGGTCCGGGCCGGGCCGGGTCCGGGCTCCGGCCCTCACCTGCCGCCGCCGCCGCGCCTCTCCCGCCACCCCCGCGCGCCGCGACCGTTACCTCCGCCGGCGGGGGGCGGGGCAAAGGAGGCGTGGCTTACCGGCACACCAACAAATCCAATTCTCGGCCACGCCCATGCCCATCGCTCATTGGCTCGCCTGAACGCTGTCTCCGCCCCCGCGGCGCCGTGCAGGCAGCGGCGGGTTCTGGCCGCGGAAGTGTGGCCGTGGGCGGCACCCGTAGGGCGGGCGCTGAGGGCGCTCAGCCTGGCGGAAAGGGGGAACGGGGAGATCTCCCCGCTCTCCACAACTCCCTGACAAGGGGAACAACAGGACAAGAGGAAACGGCCTCAAGTTGCACCGAGGGGGGCTTCAGGAGGAATTTCTTCATGGAAAAGGTGGTCAAGCGCTGGCACAGGCTGCCCAGGGCAGTGGTTGAGTCACCATCCCTGGGAGCGTTCAAAAACATGTGGATGTGGCACTTGAGGACGCGGTTTAGTGGTGAACGCGGCAGTGCTGGGTTTACAGCTGGACTCTGATGGTCTTGGAGGTCTTTTCCAGCCTAAACAATTCCAGGATTTGATGATTTTAGCGCCAAGAAAAACCACGGCACGACCAGCCCCTGTCAACACATTTATTTACAGCAGAGCAGCCCGTGGCCGGGCCGGCTGGCAGCACCACAGCAGGGGCACGTTCCCCGGCAGAATCCCCCCCTTGCCAACCTGCAGCCAAGGCGAGACAAGTGGGAAAAATTAAGACTGTCACAGAAGCCTCTTCCCCTGCGGGATGGCGCTGCTGGGGGCCGAGCCTTCCAAAATATCCTCAGGCCCCCCCAGCACAGTGCACCCACCATGCTCCCATGCTCCAGGTCCTGTGGGCACCGATCCACGCCAGGTCCTGGCAGGCTGTCAGGGCTCAGCTGCCTCTTCATGGGGGCTCTGCTGGTCCCCAGCACCCCCCTGGTCCTGGCCCTGGCCCTGCCGCCCTGCCCAGCCCTCCCGCAGCTCCTGGTACAGCTCCTGGTGCTCCTCCTTCCAGCGCCTGAACGTGTCCGAGGTCAGCTCGGCCTCTCCCAGCAGCTGCTCCAGGGCCTGCAGCTCCGCCAGCTTCGCCTGCCCGGAGCAAGGACACGTTTTGGGGGGGCCACCCACGGGCAGGGGACATTTGGGGGGTTCGGGGGGCTGCGGGGTCCCACCTTGAGCGTGCTCTGCAGGGCCCGCACCGCGTGCACCCTCTCGTTGATGTGCGGGTTCTTGTTGCGCCGCAGGAAGGACTTTCGGCACTGCTCCTGCGTCAGGAAGCGCCGCTGCCCCATGAGGGACACCCCGCCCTGCCTCAGGCACCGCATCAGGCCCTCCAGATCCTCCCCAGCGGGGTCTGGGCAAGGAGAGGGGGCACTGGAGCAGGAGGGCAGCCCCGAGACCCCCGCGGGGCTCCCCCGTGCATGACCCTGCCCCAAAGGAGTGGGATCATGGAGTGGTTGGGATTGGAAGGGCCCTTCAGGATCATCTCGTTCCGCCCCCTGTCGTGGGCAGGGACACCTTCCACTATCCCAGGTTGCTCCAAGCCCCGTCCCGCCTGGCCTTGGACACTTCCGGGGATCCAGGGACAGCCACAGCTTCTCTGGGCACCCTGTGCCAGGGCCTCCCCACTCACAGGGAAGACCATCCTTCTAATGTCCAATCTAAACCTGCTCTTTTTAGTTTAAATCCATTCCCCCTTGCCCTGTCAGTCCGTGCCCTCATAAAAAATCCCTCTCCATCTTTCCTATAGGCTCCCTTCATGCCACGGTGGCTCACACTCAAACACACCCCAACTCGAGTTACCCTCCAGCACACCCACAGGCAAAAGGGAGGACACAAGGTGACAGGGGCCAGATGTCCCCCCCCAGCACCTACCCATGGGGGAGCAGGGCTGGGGGCTGCCCTGGGGGCTGCTGGCTGCGCTGCTGGCTGGGGAGAGCTGCGCCTTCTCTGGGGTGTTCTGCAGCCTCTTCCTTGGCTGAGGGAGAGACGGAGCAGGAGGTGAGGCAAGGAACCTCTGTCCCTTTATCCCCGGGATGTCCCCCAGGGCCACTCACCGAGTCAGATCCGTGCCTGGGGAACTCATCGTCGGGGTCCTCAGCTTCTGTCTCACTGTAGCAGTCTGGAAGCCATGGGAGAAGAGAGAAATTCCCTCCCAGGGCTGAGAATCATCCCGGCCTCCTCTCAGGGAGCGTTTGTCACATTCCCCCAAATCATGGGCCATGCTCCCAGCGGTCCCACGCTGGGGCTGTGGCACCAGGCACTGCTGCCCCATCGGGACCCCCTGCAGGGTCCCCATCTCCCACCCCCCCAGCTCCCACCCCCGGCCCCATTACCTTCTTCCTTGTCCGGGACTGCCTGGTGGGCCAGCGTGTACTTTGTTTTGGCTGTTACGAGGTGACTGACCCACCTGGGGAGGGAAAGGATGGACGGACAGGGGGAGGAGGGTCCTGGCCAGCCCGGGGTGGCGGGGCTGGTGCTGACCATTGGCTCTGTTACTCACATGCTCAGATCAGCCAGGGTTTCAGCAGCAAAGACAAAGGGCTTGTATGTCTGGTGGCACAGCTGGAACACGCTGAGGACAAGGAGTGGCTGCCTGTACTGCTGTGGTGACACAGGGCCAGCCCCGAGGCCCCTCCAGCCCCCCCATCCCAGCCCAGCTCTGGTCCTCAGCCTCATCCCACGTTACACCAGTAACGCAGTGCAGGCCTTGCTCAGAGCGTGGGCAGAGGTGCAAGGTGACGGCCCTGTGGGGGTCTCGTCAGCCCCATGGAAACCCCAGCAGCCTTGCAGGACCTCACCAGCCCCATAGCGACGTGCAGGTGGTTCCCAGCAGGACTCATCAGCACGTGCCCTTGGGACAGCATCCCCCCCTCTTGCACCAGCAGCTGGGGGTGAAAGTGAGACAGACCCCACTCACTATTTCTTCTTCTGCTCCCTTGTGCTCTCCAGGTTGTAGGTGGCCACATTGATGAGCCCTGCAGCCCTCTCATCCTGCGGGGTCAGGGACAGCCGTGTCCGGCACCACCCCGGGAAATGCCGGCTGCCCAGGCGGGGGCCGGGGACACCCAGTGCCCCCACTCACGTTGGGATGGTTGTACCAGTAGAGCGTGTGGCCCTTGAGCACACACCAGCACCGCTTCCACTTCTGGGCCATGAAGCTCGCGTGGTCCTTCTTCTTGAGGAGCCATCCATCACAGTCCACCCGGCCCAGGTCCCGGCACGAGACCCGCCGGCGGCTCAGCCTGGTCGCCACTCCTGCCACCACAGCATGGGGGTGTCAGGGGAGGGAAGGGGGAGCAAAGGCCCCTCCCCGGGACAGCCCCGAGCCCCTTCAGCCCCGCCTGGCAGGGTCCTGCTCACCTTTTGGTCTGCGTCCCGTGCGGGGGCTGCCCTGGGCGAGGAGACAGAGATGAGATTTCAGTGACAGTGCAGGGGGCAGGGGCAGGGCAGTGTTTGCTGAGCCTCCCCAGCAGCACCACAGCCCTCAGGGACCCCCGCAGGGACCCCCAATTCACACACCCACAGCAGGGGCTCGGAGGAGAACCGCTGACACCCTCCCAGCGTGTCCCCCCAGCTCTCACCTCCCCAGGGAGCTGGCCGGGCTCTGCTCCCCCGGCCCCCGTGGTGGGGGCCGCCCTGGGGCTCAGCTCTGTGCCACAGCGTCCAGTGGCAGCAGGGGTGCCCGGGGGGGTGCCCAGCGGGGTGTCCAGGGGGGTTCCCACGGGGCTGCCACTGTCCCACACCTCCTCCTCGGCAGCACCTGTGAACAGTGAGCGGGGCTGCAGCCTCATATCCTGGGGGGATCTGCTCCATCCCCGGACACCCTCTGCTCCCATCCTACCCTGTCCAGACAGGCCCGGCAGCTCCTCCACAGCTGCCCCGGGCAGCCTCAGATCCCGCTCGTCCTCTTCCTCCTCGTCAGTGACGGGATCTGGGGCAGAGTCTGGTCCCGAGTCAAAGTCGGCCGCAACGCTGGAGGAAAACAGGACCCCTGAGCCCCAAAGCTCCCCAAGAACCGCGGGGATCCCTGACTGACCCCCGGCTGGGGCACCCACGGCTCTCCCTGGCCCGGGAATGGGGCTGGAGGGGACGTGGTGGCCGAGCTCCGGATCAGTTCCACCGGCCTCCCCAGCTCGGCTCCTGCCCACACTGCCGTTGGCTCTCCGCACGCCTTTCCATTCCGGGAGAGGAGAAGGGTCATGTCTAAATATAGTTCCAACCCCACTAAAACGTGACCAAGTGAATGAATTACAAAACCCCTGTTTTTTTCATTCCTTAAGACTCCTGGCAGCTTCCCGGGCTGCTCACAAGCAGCTGCTGCGCTGCTGGCACCTCTCCCCCTAAAAAAGGGCTGGGAAAGGGCCCTAGATGCACCCAAACATCTCCTTGCTGGCCAGACTGGAGGTGTTGGGGTGTTGGGATGGGGCTCACCTGGAGGTCAAGGACACGGGGCTGCCTGGGCTCTCACTGCTCCTGGTGCCAGGGGAATCTGCAGCATCCGAAAATGCTCCTGGAGGCTGTGGATAGAGTGTCAGTGCCAGCCCCATCCCACCATGGACCGCAGAGCTTTAAGGATCTCCAGTGTGATGGGAGATGCCCGGCTCTGAGCATCTCTGCCTGGTTCCCAGCACAGCCCAGTGTGGCACTGGGACTGAACTGGGAGCATTGGGATCACTCACCTGCTGCCTGGGAGAGGGGGGTGAGCCGGGCTGGTCGAGAGGGATCTTCTTCAGCACCAGAGTCACCCTGTTCCCCTTCTCCAGCAGCTTCCTTGCCAGGTTGATGGGTGTCCAACCCACCTGGACATGCTGGGTGAGCTGTGGGCCACTGCCCCAGCCCCACAGATGCTTTATCCCCCAAACCCACCCCAGCCACAGATCCCAAATCCTCCTGGCAATGGCTCCTGTGTCCCCCAGACCTTTCCCAGCCATGGCTCCTGCTTTTTGCTGGTCATAACTCCTGCATCCCCCCAAGTCCTCCCCGCCTCGGCCCCAGTACTCCCCCAGCCCTCCCGGCCCTGCAGTTCCCTGTCCATGTCTTCCCTGCCAAATCCAGCAGCACCCCTGAGCCCCCGTCCCCCTGACTCACCACGACCTGCTCGTTGACCTGCACGATCTCATCTCCGGGCAGGATGTGGCCCCCGTGGGCAGCCAGGGCCTGGGCAGAGGCAGGGGGGGAGTGGGGTGCCCAGTCCTGGGTTCCTTCCCTCCCTCCCAAGCTAATCCCACCCAGGATCTCTCCCAGACAGGAAGAACCAGGGGGGTTAACCATTAACCCGACTTTGCACAGCGCCCGCCAGAGCTGCTGGTGGGAGCGGGGTGCAGCGGGGGCTCCCCCATGCCCGGGCTGTGCTCACTCATGGGATGAGCTGCAGGGTTCAGCCACAGGCCCCCCCTGCTCTGGGATGGGGGAGGGCAGATTAGGGCCCTAAGAGGTTCACAGGATCCCATGGATCGGGGGGTGTTCCCCATGGGATATAAAAGGGGGTGACAGAGGGGTGGGGGGGTGACAGACAGGGAGGGGCAGCCCCTCACTCACCTCTGAGGTGGTCGCAGACACGAAGTGCAGGCAGGAGCTGGTGGATGTGATCTCAAAGCCCTGGGGGGGCCGAGATGGGAGTTTGAGCAGGGGGCTGGGGGTCCCGAGGCAGAGGGGGGCACTGGCATGGAGGGGACTCACCAGTCGGGCGGTGAGGAGTGGCTGGGGGCTCCCCAGAAGATGAGAGGGTGGTGTTGGGGTGTCCGGGGATCCTGGGGGGCTGCTCCCTGGGCTGGGGGGCTGCATTGGCATGTCAGGGGATGTTGGGGGGCTCTGCCACGGGCCAAGGGGCAGTGTTGGGGTGCTGGGGGACATCGGGGAGCTGCCCTGTGGGCCGGGGGGCAGCGCCAGCGCCACGCGCTGCAGCACAGCCCTGCGGTCCAGCAGCGCCGGGGGGCTGCAGCCCACAATGCTCCCGCAGATGCCCACGATGTGCTGGCACTGCGGGTGACAGCCGGGGGTGAGGGGGGCCCTGGCAGCCCCCGTGCCTGCCGCCCCCTCCTCACCCAGCACTCACAATCCGCAGGACCTCGCTGTTCCTCTCAGCCGCGGGAAGGTCCTGGGGGGACAAGGCGTGGGGATGAGCGTGATGGGATGGCTCCATCCCAGCTGGGGGGACCCTGTGGGGAGCCCCCTCTGCACCCCATCTCCCTCCTCCCCAGCTTTTCCCCCACCTCCGGCTGGCAGAGCTCTCGGGAATCAGGAGAGCAGCCGATGGTGGGCACTCACCGCCTGCAGCGTCTCTGCCAGCAGGGCACAGAGCAGGACGATGTCTTGGCTGGCTGAAAAGTCGTTGAGGGTGGAGAAGAGGTACCTGGGGGAAAGCCAGAGCTCAGCGCCCGGAGTGGGGAGCACCCAGCACCCAGGGGTGCCCTCACCTGCCCCAGACCTGTTGAGCCAGGAGAAGAGTTCCTTGGCAGCCCCAACCAGGTCGATGACTCGGGCCAGGAGGGTCAGCGAGGGTGGCTGGGGGGCATGCCCTGCTGACGGCCCCCCCTGCACCAGGCTCTGGATGCCCTGCGCCAGCTCCTGCAGCCTCTCCGTCAGTGTCCGCAGGCTGGTGCTCCCCAGCCCGGTGTCCTGGAGGGACAGGGATGCCGGGGATGGATGGGCAGGGCGGTCTCCGGGGTGTCTCCACGTCTCCACCTTCGCCCAGCCCGCGGTGCCCCCATGTCCTTCTCTCTGTCCACCCTCTCCACTGAGTCTAGGGTGCCGCTCTGTCCCCATCTCTATCCAGATGCCATCTGCCACCTTCCATCCAGCCCAGGACGATCCCACATCCTCCTCCTTCAGCCCAAGGTACCCCCATGGCCCCTCACTCCTCCCTTCCTCCCTGGGATCCCGCAGGCCCCGGGATGCCGGCACTCACCAGGTTACGGAGCTGCTCCACGGCCTCCAGCAGCAGCTCCTGGTGTCCCAAGGGCCACACGCCCAGTGCCTCCAGGACCCCCGCGTCCAGCCCCAGCAGGTCAGGCCCCGATAGCCCCCAGGCCTCGAAGGGGTACCCCTGCACCGCCGCGTCCAGCCCTGCCACAGATCAGTCCCCCCTGCCTGTGTCCCCGCTGGCCCATGGCCGGGTGACGCCAGGGGTGACCCCTGGCTGATGGCAGAGTCCTCTCCATGCAACGAGTTCACCCGGCCTCAACCTCACTGGTGGGGATGCCCAGACCGCCGCCCCCTTCCCCGCCATCCAGGGAATGCCCCTCCCAGGGAGGAGATGAGGGACGGGAAGTACTGCCGCCGCCAGCCACACCAACCCAGCCCCAATGTCCCCAAGCTGGGGACACCCCACCCCGGAGCCCGGGGACAGCCGGGGTCTTACCTCGGAGCCAGGCGGCCGCCTGCGCGGGGCCCCAGGAGCGCAGGGGCTCCATGGCGGCGGGGCCGGAACGGCGGCGGGCGCGGCTCTCACCTGCGCCGGGCGCGGCTCCCACCTGCGCCGGGAGCCGGAGCCCCATTGGCGCGCCCGGGTGCCGCTCAGCCGTGGCCGCCTGCCCAGGACGGCCCAGGACGAGCCCATGGGGCGAGGCTCCAGTGAGTCACAGCCCGGATGGTGACACAGGGCCGCTGGAACCCTCCGGGAAAGGACACCCGGTGTCACTCCCCCAACCGCTGCACGCAGCGAGGGCTGAGGCCCGACAGCACCTGTGACACCAGTGGGACACTCCGAGGTGCCCTGTGGGTGCAAGGTTTGGGCACACAGACGCCCAGAAGAACCCGTGGGAAGCCCCTGCTCAGCCCTGGAGTTTTTGGGGTGTCATCCCCCGAGCCCAAAGCATAACTCACACCCCTTTGCAGGTGGGGAAATTGAGGCAGACCCATACAGGTCCGCAGAGGGGTTTGCCCGTAGTTGAGCCCAGCCCTTCAGCCCCCCCAAATCCACCCTGGGCTGGCCCTGGCCCCCCCGCCCGTGCCTGGGCACCCGAACCCCCCCGCCCGGCGTGTCCGCTCCGGGGAGCAGCGGGCGCTGATCGCGGCTGACAGCTGCTGCTCCGCGCCCGCCCGGTGCCTGCGCCCTGCCCGAGGGGCCGCGGGGCCGCCGACAGACACGGAGCCCCTCGCCGTGCTCGGGGACTCGGGGAGTCCCAGCCCCGCTGCTGCCGCCCCACGGGGCCCGATCCCGCTGCTTCCCGTCACGCCATGATCATCCGCCCCCGACGCCTGACCCCGGGGTACTTCCGTCTGCTCCAGGTAAGGGGTGAGCAGGGCAGGGGGAGCCCATGGGGACCCCCGGGATCCTGCCCACGCTGCCCACCGGGCCTGCTGGCCGCGGGAGCCATTCCCGGCTGTATCCCAGCTCCACGGTAGCAGCAACGATGCTGCCGATGCAGCCCCACAAGTGCTGCACGGGGCACCCTAAACCCCCCCCGAGACACCCAGAGGAGCACCAAGCTGCCCCCATCACCCCTCCACCACCCAGTGTGATGCGGATATTCAGGGCATGGCCTCAGGCCCCTGTCCCCGTGGGGTTTGGGGTACCCCAATGCTCCCCTCTGCTCTCCTCTGCGCCCCCACAGATGCAGCTGGCGGCAGGACGTGGGGCTGAGCCGGGGGGGCGGCTGCTGACCCCCCTGGCCCTGCTGCTGGCGGCCGCCGGACTCTGCCTGTCCCTCTACAGCGCCCGGAGAATGGCTGAGCCCGCCAAGGTGCCCCCGGAGCCGTGAGGAGGGGGCTGGCGGGGCCGTGGGGACAGTCCCCGGGGGGTGCTGGGGTCCCTCTCCACCCACTGGCCCCCGGCCGAGCGGAGCTGCGTCTGCGGCCCGTTTCCAGCTGACCTGCGCCACATCCAGCCCTTCCCAGCACGCCCGGGCACGCGATGGATGCCCCGGGGATGGGGACACGCGCCTGTCCCCGCCTGTCCCCCTTTGAGCAGCCGGGATGGAGAACGGAGAAGCCGCCTGCAGCTCCGGGCTGCCGGCCCAGCCCCTGCCCGAGCCACGGGGAAACATCGGGATCCAGCCACCAGAGCGGAGGCTGAGCAGACAGACAGAAGGAGCTGCATCCATCTCTATCCCCCATGGAAGCAGAGGGGCCTGGGGACCCCACTGGTGGCCACAGAGCCCCCCTGTCCCCATGGGAACGTGCTGTGGCTGCAGCCCCCAGGAACGAGGCCAGCGCCATTAGGTAACGGGCAGGGGGACACGGCCGGTGACGTGTCCCCTGGGCAGGCTCATCCCGCTGGGATGGCCGCTGCAGCCTTCCCAGCCTCCTGCAGAGCTGCGGCTCTCCATCCCCCCGGGGCCGGGGGGGACAAATCCGGGCAGGCTGCGTGGAAATAAACCCTTCCCTACCCAGCACAGCTGTGTCACTGCTCTGTCTGCTATTGCCAATGCATTCCCAGTCTCCAGCGTGGCACGAGGGACAAATCGGGGACACCCACTCCGCAGGAATTTGGTGGCATTGTCACACAATGTCCCCTAAGGGGCACCAGGCAGGCAGGCTGATCACTCCAGGCAGCCCCAGCCCACCAGGAAATGAAATCACTCAGAGGAGTTGAGTTTTCGGGGACAGGAGCTTCAAAGTGTCCTCACCAAGGGGACACCAGCACTTCCCTCTCGAGGCCCAAACCAGGTGCTTCCTGCAAACCCAAGAGCTTGATGAAGAGGTCACTCAAACTCATATTTCCCCCCAAAAAGCTGCCTGGGAACTCCCTGCCAGGAGGGCAGAGGGACTTTTACCACCTTGCCAGGCAAGAGCTCCGGGATGAGGCTCCTGGCACGGACGCCTTTGGGTAGTGGGGAAGAGCACAACACTGACAGTCCCCCACCCCCTGGGGGAACTGTCACCCTCATATCCAATGCTGCCAGGCTGTTAGTTGACATATTTTAATGGGTGCATCACTGGAATAACCTCTGACACAAGGACAGAGACCTAAAACTGCTCCAAAAGCAGAGAGACAAGGGTACAGTCCTGCCAGCGCCCAGAGAACAAGCGACTTGTCCCTTTCTGGAGAAGGACACTCGGTGAGGGCACCCAGGGTCTTGCTGGCTCCTTCTCCTCGTTAGTGCCGTGTCCAGGGGGGCTGTGGGAGGAGCAGCATGGTTTTGGCTGGCAGTGCTGGGACACGTTTTTCTCACAAAGCTGAGGACAAAGACGTCCTTACAGAGCCACTCAGCCCCTCAGTCCCCTGTCCCTGAGCTCAGCTGGCCGTCTCCATCTCGGTGACCTCCTCGAGGGGCTGGGTCTGCACCTCCACCTTCTTTGGGGGGATGTAGGAGCCCATCCCGGCAGCACGTTCGGCCTCCTCCTGGGTGTACGGAGCCTCTCGCAGCTGCTTCAGCCTGGGGGGCACAGAGGGGATGAAGCTCCCACCTGCTCCTCTGAGCGGGACCGGCCCAGAACTGCCCCTGCCACCCTGCTCACCCCGGAGAATTTGGGAGGCTGCCCCCTCTTACCTCTTCTTGTGCACCTTTGATCTGAAGTGCTCCTTCATGCTGTTGAGGTCCACGAAGTAGCGCCTGGGGTATGAAAGGATGGGGGTCAGGGGGACCCTGAGGCTGAAGGAGGGCTGGGGAGGGTCCTACCGAGGGGCCAGGGTCGCACCACAAACCCGCACGGGCCAGAGCTCACCCTGAAAGCAGGACAAGCTCCCCATAAGGGCCAGGGTCCTTCCCAAGACCAGAACAAGATACTCCCCCAGGCGTTGGAGCCCCCTCGCCAGGAGCCAGGGACTGCCCCTGGGACGAGGGCAACCCCCTCCCAGGGGACAGGGACCCCCAGGACCTGAGCACCCCTCTCCCAGAGGCCCCTGACCCCCAGGATCGGGACAACCCCATCCCAGCGGCCAGGAACCTCAGGGGCCAGGACAACCCCCCCTACCTCCCCCGGGAACCGAGGACCCCCATGACCAGGACAAGCCCATCCCAAGGCTGGAGCTCTCCCTCCCGAGCCCCCCGGGATCCCCAGCCCCCCGGGATCCCCCCGTGCCGCACGCACGCGCAGTGCAGGCAGTAGAACTGGGCGCAGCCCGGCAGGTCGGGGTCGATCTCCTGCCGCAGGAGCCGCGCGGCGTTCTCGGGCTTCAGGTCCGCGTGGATCTCATCCAGGTCGCGCCGGCGCCGCTTCGTCTTCAGCTGGCGGGCGAGCGAGTGCGCCCGGTGCGCTCCGGTGCGCCGGCCGTTCCGCGGGGACATGGCTGCCGCACGCCGCGCCGCGCCGCACTGCGCATGCGCGGGGGCCGCGGGCCGCGCCCACACATCCTCGCGCCCCGCCCACGAAGGGCGGGATCCTCCGTGGCCACGCCCACACCGCATAAGCCACGCCCGGTGCCCAACAGGCCACGCCCCCCGCCAGCCCGGTGTCCCCGGTCCCGGGGACGCTCTCCGGGCACAGCCGCGTCCCCAAGGCTCCCCCGGCCCCCGGTGCCACCGTCCCGCGCTGTCGCCATGTTCCCCCCGTGTCCCCGTGTTCCCCGTGGTGCCCCGGTCACCGCTGTGATGAGCCGGGCAGGGCTCAGCGCGCCGTGTCCCGGCGCTGATCGTGTTTCGTCCGTGATCAATTATAGATGGGGACACGAGCGGGGGGAGCGCGGAGCTCCAGCGCCTCCTCTGCACCATGAGGAGGGGGCGCCTTGTCCCAGCCCTGGGGGTCCCAAGTGGGCGAGGGGCACGGGGGGGCTGGGGCCGAGGAGGGGTCAGGATGGGTTTTGGGGGTGACCACAGCAGCCGCCCCCGCGCTGCCCCCGGCTCAGCCCGGGCTCAGATTCCTCTTGTGCGGTGCAAGTGGCCGCTGAAACTTTAATGAAGCCACCGGATCGCCCGGTCGCCCATTCGCCCTCCCCCGCCCCGCTGCCCGCGGCTCCCGCCGGCTCCGGCCCCGCTGAGCCCCTCGCCATGGCCCAGGGCTTCTGGCGGCTCTACAAGGCGAAAGTGCTGCAGACCCTGGGGGGGCCGCGGCCGGACGGGGCCCTGCAGGACGAGGTAGGGTGGGGGGTCCCCAAAATGGGGTGACCAACCTCCCTGCCCTCCCTCTGCCTGCACCCCTGCCCTCACCGGGGGCTTCGTTGCAGGGAGATCCCCCCGCGCTGATGGAGACGGCCGAGCCCCCTGCGCTGATGGAGGAGGGAGCCAGCCCCGTGTCCCAGCTGGCCAGGAAGGTGAGGAGGGGGCTGCGGGAAGCGCGGGCGGGGGGGCCACTGGGAGCCGGAGGTCCCCGGTGACCCCGGCGCTGCCTCCCCGCAGGTGCAGGGGGTGGGTGCCCGGGGCTGGCGGACGCTTTCATCCCTCTTCACCCGCGAGGACGAGCACCAGCTGCTCAGCCCGGAGCCCTGCCCAGACCAGTAAGTTGCAGATCGCTGGAGGGGACCCCAGAACCCGGATCCAACCCCTGAGAACTGCTGAGCCCCCGCATCCCCCATCCCATCACCTGCATCCCCCTCCCCGGCCTACACCCATGCGGCTGTGCAGGGGGAGAGCCGGCATGGGGGGGCATGGTGGGGTTGGGGGAGAAGGTCCCCGCACCGACATTTCCGTCCCCACTCTCTCCCCAGCCCACTGGCCACTGAGCCGCCCGAGGTGGCCCACACTGAGAAGGCTCCTGGATTTTGGGATCTCTTTGCTACCAAGTGGCAGCAGGTGTCGGGGCCGGACAAGGGGGTGTCGCCCCCGGAGCCGGATGAGAGCCCTGGGGAGCCGCCGGGTGACGATGGCAGCGACCTGCGGGAGCCAGAGGAAGGGGCCTTCCACTGGGGCTTCCTGGCTGGCAAACTGGCCGAAATCCGGAATAAAAACGCCCCCAAGGGCAACTAGAGGAGGATGCACCAGCCGGACTCTCCAGCAGTTACTTGCGGCCCCCCACTGCTGGTGGGCAGCGCCCTGCCCCGGCCTGAGGGCTCTGCCGTGGGTTTGGGGGTCATGTCTGCACTAAGGACCCCGAAGGTGCCCCTTTTCCCCGAGCTCTGCTGCTTTCCTTGCCCTCACCGCCCCCAACAGCCCCCTGGCCCCTGAAGCAGCACAGCCCCAAGAGTGGGGAGAGGGAGCTGCCCCCCAAGCCCTGGGGCATCCCTCCCACAACCACACACACTGCCAGGCTAGAAAAAAGCCCCAAACGGATTTATTGAGGGCTGCTCCGGCCCCAGCAGTCCCTGTTCTGGGGAGGAGGAGCTGTGGGGTGGGCACTGCCCACGACAGGGTGCTCGGGCTCTGCCCACTCCCCAGCCTGCAGCTGGAGCAGGACATGGGTGGTCAGCAGGGGCTTCAGGCCCATCCTGCCCTCCTGGGCTGGGGACAGGGAGGGTGGAGATGATGGGGAACGGCAGAGGGACAGCAGCCTGCCAGCCCTGAGGCCATGGAGAGACTCACCCGGGGGTGTCCCTTCCTCACCTGCCCCTCAGGTGCCCCCACCACGCTCAGCCTGTGGACCTGGTGGTTCTCCCAGCCTGCAGCACCCCTATGGCACCAGGGCCATGGGTGCCACCAACCCAACCCGTCGGCCACATCCAGTGAGGGCGAGTGGCCACCTCCAGCCAGCGGGAGCCACACGGGTGTCCTCGTCCCGGCCAGGCTGTCCCCGCTCACACCGTGGACTCCTTGGCAGCCGCCCAGGCTCTCTGGCAGCCGTAGAGCCACTTGATGACACGGGCGTTGCGCTCCACCACCGAGACGGCGGAGCCCAGCCGGGCGTCCGGCTCCTCCTCGCCCGGCCTCGCGTCCTCCTCGCTGCCCCCCGAGGCCCGCCCGGGCTCGGACTCGCAGGAGCCGGGGTGCCGGGCCGAGGCGTTGTCCCAGCCCGCCGGCCCGAAGCGCTCCCGGCCGAGCAGCTCCACCAGCGCCCGGTCCAGCCCGCAGTAGTTGAAGAACCGCTCCTGCTCCGACAGCGGCAGCGACACGCGCAGAGCCAGCGGCTCCTTCCCGGGGGCACCGGGGGGCTGCGCCGCGGGGCCGCCGGGCACGGGGAAGACGCCACCGCTGTCACCGCCGCCGCTGCCTCCCGGTGTCCGCGCCTCCTCCTTCTCCGCAGTCGCCCACAGCATGGGAGTCTCGGGGCTCTGGGGGGCCGGTGGTCCCTCGCCCAGCACCCTGGCGGGGGGCGAGCTGGGGGGTTTGTCTCTGAGGGGTCCCTGGAAGAGGCGCCGCACCAGCCCGGAGCCCTTGGTGTTCTCCTTGTCCCCGCCCAGGCAGTCCCGTTTCTGCCGGTAGATGATGAGGGAGTCGGGTCTCAGCAGGCGCCTGCTGCCGCCGCGGCGCGACACGGGGGACTGGGGGCACGGCAGCTTCCGGGGCCCCTCCCGGCTCAGCTCCGAGCCCGGACACAGCTCGTTGCACTGCTGGCGGGCGAGCAGGCGCCGGCCGTGGGGGGACAGCCGGGGCGAGCCCCGCAGCGCCGGCTCCTGCCGCCTGTTGATCACCTGCTGGGACTTGACGTACTTGGCCTTGTCGGCCTCCAGCCGCTCCACGGCGCTGGGTCTGCGGCCCCCGCTGCCCCCCGGCCCCTGCGGGCACTCGGGGCCCCGGTTCAGCCAGGCCAGGGGGGAGCCGCGGCCGGGGGCCATGAGGCGCAGGTTGCTGGAGGCGCAGACGGCGAGGGTGGGGCTGCCCAAGGGCACCATCGCCCCGGAATAGCGCTGCTGGTCACGCTGTTCCCCTCGGAGCGGCCGGGCAGGTCCGGTGTGGCGGCTGGGGAGGCTCCTGAAGCTTCGCTCGGCTCCTGGATTCAGCCCTGGGAGGAGAGAGGAGAGTCAGGGTCAGCCCCGAGGCTGCAGCGGTGAGGAGGAGGAGGACGGGGCTGAAGCAGAGCTGAGGGTCCCCTCAATCCCACACAGACGGCGAGTCCTGCCAGCCCAGGCAGGAACAGCCCCCGGGCAGGAAGGGAGAAGCGCCGAGCATCCGCCGGCTTCACCCGCATCCCAGGAGCGGCTTCCAACAGGAAAAAATACCGGAGCCGGCCGCCGCCTTGTCTTTCCGAGCGGCAGAACAAAGCCGTGCTCAGGAGAGCTGGCGAGCTGCCCCGCGGCTGGGGGTGTTTGGGGGTCCCCGAGCCGAGCCCCACGCAGCCAGGCTGGGCTGGGAGGGAAGATCGTCCCTTTCTCCGTGTGCAGAGGGCACGAAGCAGCCGTGGGGGACAGCAGGGACGCGGGGCTGGGCACAGCAGAGCTCACGGCAGCAAACAGCCCGGGAACCTTCTGCCACGCAGCTCCACACGCAGCCCACGGGCTCCACACCGCACCCGCCCCGAGCACGCACGGGGAAACTGAGGCACGCGGTGTCTGGCCCTGTGCTCCCGAGGGATGAGCACGAGGTCCCGTGCCCGGGCTGGGACTGCCCGTGCCGCTGGGCCCTCACCCTCCCCAGCCCAGCCCCGCGGCCAGGACCTGGCCCAGGCAGGTGGGGGATGCTCTCGCTCACCTGAGCCCACGCAGGGATGCAGGGATGGGATGCAGGGATGGGATGCAGGGATGGGATGCAGGGATGGGATGCGGGGATGCTCCAGTCTCACGCAGTTCCTGCCCCTCTGGCTGCCGCGGCAAACTGAGCCCAGAGCCGGCAGGAGCCTCATATAGGGGATGAGGATGAGGAAGAGGAAGAGCCACCCCATTAACCCCTGCCAGCCCAGCCCCGCCGGCAGGAGCCCACCCCGTGCCGACCCTGCCAGCGTGACCCCCCTTCACAGTCCTGCCCCTGGCCCTGCCCAGCATTAACCCCCCTCCTCCTGCAGCTCCAGCTCACCTCTGCCAGCTCCCCTCCTTCCTCCGTCTCCTTACGGGAACTCGGCCGGGATTTCGGGGTCTGCAGCAGAGGTTTTTGCCTCCGAGTTTCTCTGCCCGCCTGAACACGGCGGGTCAGGAATGGGGCAGGGAAACCATGTCCACTCCAGCAGCTTCTCCTTCTACACCCACCCCAGGGTGCTGGGGGCAGCTCAGGAGCAGGAGCCCACCACAATCCCCTTCCCCACGATCCTGCCCAGGCAGGAAAGAGGCAGAAAAGATCCTTCTGGCACCTTCTCCTGTGGCGGTGAAAGGGTCAAAGCCGGCCCCGAGCTGGCCGGTTCCTGCCTCTTCCCCCCGGGAAGGGCTGTAAATCGCAGGAAGCCACAATGGGTTGGAGCTGGCCCAGGGGTTATTTTTACCACTGCCCTCTTTCCTTCCCGAGGGCCGAGTGCTCCCACAGGGACAATCCCGGCCCCCTCCATCCCCAGCTCCAGCCCGGGGGGCTGCGAACGTGGCACCGGAGCAGAGGGGGAAGGACCTGCTGCGCTCCGAGCTGGGCTCCCAGACCCTCGGAGAGGGGCCAGAGAGAGCCCCCAGTGCTCCCCAGGGAGCCACCAGCCCCCTGCACCTCTCTGGCAGCCAGTTTGGATGGAGAGCTGGGGCACAGCCCGGCCCAAGCTGATCACAGGCACTGGGGAGGCTCCAGCAGGGACAAAGCCACAGCATTTGGCCCCAGGTCCTGGGATGAGAGGGGACCTGTCCCCGAGCACTTCTGTCCCCACCCCAGTTCCTTCCTGAGGAGCTGCTGCTCCAGAGCCAGTGCCGGGAACGGGGCCTGGGGCTGCATCCAGCACCTTCCCGGCCGATGGCAGCGGGGCCAGGAAGGGGCTGGGGCCAGGACTCCTGTGTGACGAAAACGGGCTAAAATGGAAGCTGGGCAGGATGAGAGGGGCCAGGCCTTGTTCAAGCTCTGCAGGCACTGGAAAAAAATTCCCAGTGAAAGCAAGGAAGGGACAAACCACCTGTTTTATTCTAATGAACCTGGAGAGGAGCAAAGCAGGCAACACTTGGGCTCTGTGCGCAGGATGCAGCAGAGCTGGAGCAAATCTGGTGGAAGACAGGGAATAGGATCAAGCCAAGTGGTGGAGAAACCCATGGCAGCTCTGGGATCTGCCCCTGGATTTCCTCGTGGACCTTAATTTTAACTCCAGGCAACATGAATCACCATTCATTAGGAAGTGTTTTATTTTCCAAGCTGGAATCCCGGCAGCTCTTCTGGTAAAGCCACAAGTGAGTAAGAGGAGCCTTGAAATCACCTTTCCCTGGCGGGTGCAGCCTGTTCCTGTGGGATGCTCTTCCCAAATGCCTGTCCCAGAGGTCACCCTCCTTGGAGCACCTGCCAGGCACTTGCTGTTGAGCTGGAATGTTTGGATAAGGAAGATTCCCTTTAGGATAAAAAAGGGATGATTTGAGGGGCCCTTCCTGGCATCAAACTCCCAGACAGCTCCTGCTTTTCCTGGTGATGGGGGTTTTGTCCCTGTGACTTCTAGGAAGGGATTTACCCATTTTCAGCCTCCTGTGGATGCACCAGAGGGGCTTTTTGGAGTCACATGGATGCTCAAAGTCCCTTGGTTTTATTTAAGGTTACTCAGAGCTCTCAGTGCTCTTCCGTGGGGCTGGAAGGGAGCACAGAGCCGGGCAAGAAAAACAACCCTGGGTGAAACCCAGGCACAGCTGGGGCCAGGTGTGGAAACTTCCAGAGTGAGAAAAAGCAGAGAAAGTCTCCAAAGGCCACAAGTCCCAGATCCTCCTTCCACAGCATTTTCCTCTCCTGATGAACCAACCCTGCTCCGACAGCTTCAGGTGACCAGAAGCCACCCTGTCCTGCTGAGTTCTTTCCAGATGCATTTCTCCTTTCAAACAATAATTTCAAGAATCGCTTAGGTGCAGCCAGGAATGCAGCACCTGGTGACCTGGCCAGCTGTGTCTACTGGCTGCTTCACTTTCAGCTCCTCTGGCCCGAGGTCCATGCAAACGGCAGCGCTTGGAGCATGGCCCACGGGAGCTGGGGAGGGGCCAGAGCGGGCTCAGGCTCTTTCCTTCGGGAGAGGGCAGGGGTGGAAGGCTTGTTAGACAAGTTTAAAAATATCAGGGGTTCAAACGGGCATGAACAAATCTGAAACCAGCACCTAATCCGAGGCAGGCACCCACGGGTTGGTGCAAGTCGGAACTGGAGCAGCCGGGCCCAGGAGAGGCTCCTGGGGATGTTCCAACCCCCCAAAAGGGCTCCAAAGCCCACGGCAGGTGAGGGCTGGGCAGTGCTGGGAGCACAGGGAGCCAGGAAAGAGAGACGGAAGGAGCTGCCGGGATTGAGGGAAGCAAGCCCAGGGGCAGGATGGAGGGCAGAACCCACTGCTGCTGCAAAGGTTTTTAGGTTGCATCTGGTTCCATCCCAAATCTGAGAGTAAAAGGGGCTCTGAAATGAACGGGAACAGCCTGGGCTGGGGCTCCTCTTCCAGCGGTGGTGCCCGGCCCATCCTCAGGTCACTTCACACCTCCCTGCTCCTAAAAATGGGGTTTCAGATTCCCCCAAAACACTTCCAGAGCTCCCGAGCAGCACCTGCAGCAGCTCAGTCTGGCATTCCCACCTGCCCCGTGTCGCTCCGATGCTCTGGATGGTTTGTGGCATTCCGGGCACTTCCCTCTGCCTTTATTGCATTGAAGCACAGAAATTGCACTTTGCAGAACCGGCCCCTGCAAATGAAAGGGGAACCAAACAGCCCCTGCCAGCACCACCGGCTGAAGTTGGTGTTTAAATGCTCCAAACTGGTTCTCCCTGGGCCAGTCCCTTCCGTCCCCACACCACCAGGAAGGATCCAAACCGCGGAACCATCGCTGTCCCACGGGAGGGTTCCCGGGACGCGGAGCCGAGGGAAGAAGTGGAGCAAAGGGAAAAGCCGCACAAGCCCGGGGCTGTTTGTGCCACCCGCAGTCCAAAGGCCACCTGAGCCCAAAGGCCACCCGAGCCCGTGGGGAGGGGAGAAGTTGTTTCCCTGCAGGGAGGGCGCTTTCCAAGGGGAGGGATGGGGCCTGGGGCTCCCTGCCTGGGGCCTGGGGCTCCCTGCCTGGGGCCTGGGGCTCCCTGCCTGGGGCTCCCTCTGCCCCACGAAGCCCCCGCTGCCGGCACGCCGGGCTGTGCCGAGGGAAACTCCGGTTAGACCCAAACCAAGCACAAGTACACCAAGGAGAGCTCCCGGTCCCAGCCCTGGGAACGGGCAGGCTGGAGCCTGAGGCCTCTGCACTCTGCAGAACCAGGAGAACAAAGCCAAGCTTGGGTTCTCCCAGCCCAGATGGGGCTTTAATTATATCTAATTTCTGCACCAGGGCATTTCCCTGCAGATTTCCCCGCCCTCCCTACGGACTAAATATATTTGAAGTACAGTATATATTATATATATAGTTTACAGATATATATATAAACTATATATATCAGGTTTATTTTCTTCATTCTGTGGGGAAGGAATTCAGCTTGTGTCTGGATTTAAAATCACCACTCTTACAACTAATCCAAAAGTGGGACCTTCTCTTTACTTTCCTTTCTCTTTAAAGATCTTTATTCTTTACCCCCTAAAAAAACCAATCTAAATCCCAACTGCACTGACTTAAGCACAAGGCTCCTGCCAGGTGGGAATCTGCCCATTCCAGGTGGGAATCTGCCCATTCCTGGCACCAGGAATCCACAGGTGCAGGCACAGGGGACAGGACTGGGCTCGGGTTTGTTGTGTGAGAAATTCCAAGAGAAACTCATTTACAGCACTTCCAGTCTGCAGATCCCTCTGTCCGGAGCACTGCTAATTAAAACATGCAAATGAGGGCTACACTTTCCTGTCATGGATAAGTAATGATGTTTCCTCACCTTTATTCCTAAGGTTTCTCAGGGCATGTGGGAACAGCAGGACGCTGTCTTGGAGGGCAGCACTGACACTGCACTGACTGAAGGCACTTCCCCATAAAAAGTCCTAAAACTTCATTGAAATTCAAGATTTTATTTCAAAAACAGTCATGAACTTAATAAATTACACAATAATTTTCCTCATTATAAATTCTCCATAAAATATATTTTACAGTTTTTAAAGAAAAACATGGAAAAAAGAAATCTTTCCCAAGTGCTGAAAAGTGTCTTGACTTCGTGTCACGCTGGTGAACGACCCCGCAGCTGCTACAACAACTTGATTTATTTTCTCAAAACAAAGACCTCAGACAACAAAAATCAAAGAGAACACAGAGCTCGAGGACTACCAGTGTCACCCAACAGCGAGGATAAGCACCATGAGAGGGATTTCAGGTACCCCCAACCTATAAAGTGGCAATCAGTGCAAAGAAACACTTTGGGAGTCAAAAACCCCAAAACCTCCCTGTGCCAGGCCCTCATTTCTGCACTGCAGGCAGTGGAACCCTGCAGAGGGGAATCCCACAAAGCACCTCAGAGGGGAGCGGTGTTACTCTGGTTGTGACTTCGGGGTGGGTAAGAGAGGGGCACACTCACCCCGTCATTCTTAAAAAGCTCTCAAGTTTAACATGAATTATAAACCCCCTTCAAACTTCACTCATCCAATGAGATGTCAGAACTGGGAGGCAGAGCTGGCACAAGCAAACTCTGTTTGTCTGAGGGTCACTCCCTAAAACAGTGAAGTGAAAGGAAATAACAAGAATAATAAACTAAGGCCAGCTGGGTGATGGCCACCAGCTCACACGGCACCAGGTAAGAACCACCTCCAGCCTGTAAAGCCTCAGAAGTCGGCTGGAATCAGAATCCTTTGCGCTTTTGGAAAAACAAAAAATCGTATTTTGCTTATTCACACTGAAAGAATAAAAACTGAGTGCCCAGAACTGCTCTCCCAGCACTAAGAAGGAGCAGTATCCAAAATGCAAATTATAAAATGAAATACTTACAGCCATTTTCAGGTAAGATTTGTGTGGGGGGAAAAAATTAAATTGAATTTATTACGAAAACTGGCCTTTCATGCAACTTGAAAGGCAATTTTAAGAGTCTGCTTTTTCCAAAAGGTCAAACTGGATGGGAAAGGTCAGTCCTGCACCCAAAAGAACAAAGTGTTGTGCTGGTACAAAGAGCTTCTGTCAGCCCTGCAGTGTCAGGTGGCCTCAGTGAAACCTCTCCCAGCCTCGATCTGCTCTGTGCAGCAAGAGCTGGGGATAAGCAGCTTCCAGCTGCTCCAAAGCTCCCCATCCTCCCATCTGTGCTTTTAAATAAAGAGCACTTCTTTAAAAGGAGGATAAATTTAAAAAAAAAAATATCAGCCCTTTCACATACCTGTCACTGGGCTTTCTCCCAGCTCTGACAGCAGGTGTGAGCCACAGCCAGCTCTGTCCCCTCGTCCCCACTGGGTTTGGGGCAGTGCCAGACAGGAAAAGGTCATGACCAGGATCATCAGTTGGATTCAGCTCCTGGGACAACTGCGCTGCCACCACGTTTTGAAAGATTTTAAGAATATGCTGCTGGATTTCCCTCATCCGTGTTTCCATAAACTGAGGGCACAGAGTTCTGCTGCGATAAATCCTCAAGGTGCTATGGGATTATGGACACCAGAGCAGAGAGTGTGTTGAGAAAAGGCAGATTAATTGATTAATAAAAGCAAAATCGAATGATCAATGACCCAGCCCCCCTGCCAGCACCTGACTGTACATTTTTAATTTGACTCCCTCGGTGATGAGCTCATTAAGCTCTAAGTGCTAAGATCAGCCACGTTAGCACTTCAGAAGCAGCTGATCCCCTTGCATTGCTTTTTTTGTTTACAAAGTCAAGTCTTTGAAATCAGATAACAAAAATAAATAACAAAAAGTCATTCAGGCCTGGGGAAGAAGGAGTGCTTCTCACCCACCTTCTTCACCCAGTTTTCTAGCAGACCCCAATCATCCAGACCCACAGCAAATAATTTAAGTGCCACACACTCCCAGTCACTCATATACATAAATATATACACAGATTACATTACAAAGCCTCAAGATTTGCACTGCCAGCATGCAAATCTTTTCTTTTTTTTTTCCATGAGAGTTCCTAATACTGACATAGGAAACTGGAATGTGTGAGACACTCCATGACAGAGTGCTGGTAATCAAGTAGTGTTGGCTCTTGCAACATGCCCCTGCCAGTGCACACCAAGGAACACCCTCACGTCTCACTCTGGGATTTGACACCGCGGCCAACTCAACATTCCTGTCGGGAATCTCCGGTTGGGTGGGAAGTACCCCTGCAGGTGAACTCAGGCTCTGCCTGCCCGGCAGCCCTCGCTGAGCCCCATCACGTGTCCCAGCTGCTGTCCTTGAAGGCGATGTTGACCAGTCTCAGCTCGAGCTCAAAGGCGTCGGGCCGGTCCTGCGGGTTGGCCGCCAGCATCTCCTTGATCAGCTGCTTCATCCGGGCGTTCATGGACTTCTTCTTCACGGGGATGAGCAGCTCCATCTTGGGGTTCTCCAGCAGCGCCTCGCCCACGGGCACGATGGCCGTGCCCTGCTTCACGTAGCTGCCCAGCAGCTCCTTCTTGGTCTCGGTGTCTATGAAGGTGATCCTCTCCAGCATGGCCCAGATGATGATGCCCAGGGCGAAGATGTCTGCCTTGGCCGTGTAGTGTCCCTCCCACACCTCGGGGGCCATGTAGAAGTCGGTGCCACAGGCAGTGGACAGGAAACACTTATTGACGTTGACCGGCTCCTCGGGGTTCTGCCCCGAGGCCGAGCACACCTTGCTCAGCCCAAAATCCGCCACCTTCAGGGTGGGCTCCGGGTTGCTGGCGTCCGTCCTGCTCTGGGAGATGAGGATGTTGTCGGGCTTGAGGTCCCGATGGATGATCTGGTTTTTGTGCAGGAAGGCCAGGGCGCTGCTGAGCTGCAGCATGAAGCTGGTGTTGGTCTTGCGGTTGGGCTTGCGGGACAGCAGGTACTCGTTCATGTCTCCTCCATCACAGAAATCCATCACAAACCACAGGTAATAAGCACTTTTGGGGTCAAAGGCTATTTCTCCTTTTAATGAGGTTTCTACAAGCTGCAACGAGGAAAAGAAATGTCGTAACTACCTGATGATGGTGAGAATGAAAGGATATGATGGAAATATGCATGAAATCAGCATCTTCATGGAAAGGGGAAATTTGGGTTAGTTACACAGAAGGAGTTCTTCCCTGTGGGGCTGGTGAGGCCCTGGCACAGGCTGCCCAGAGAAGCTGTGGCTGCCCCTGGATCTCCGGAAGTGTCCACGGCCAGGCTGGAGCCACCTGGGATGGTGGAAGGTGTCCCTGCCCATGGGAATGAGATTGGGTTTAAGATCCCTTCCAACCCAGACCATTCTAGGATTGTTTGATCCTCCTCTCAACAATCCAGAGAACAAGATATGGCAACGGGGGAAAGAAAACATTATGCAAATGTTTTTATGTAAAAGAGAGAGAAAAAAAATCACAATATATTTGCCAGCCTCCTTATCTTCATTAGTGTGGAGCATATCAAGCTCGGGCTCCTGCCCAGAAGCAGAGCTCGACCCCGATAACAGAATTTTTCAAGATACCCCGTGGCTATTGCCTCCCATCTGCCCCAGCTGGACAGCGTCCCACCCTGACAAAGCCTGCCCCACCCACTTTGCCAACAGCTTTTCAGGATAAACAGAGTCTCACAAGTAACTCCACACAGCTGTATTTATCCACGAGAGATTTTTAAAGCCTGTTCTCCATTCCTGACACATTAATGAATTCCAGCAAGTTAACACAGGATCCCTGAACTCAGGAGAACACTGATCTACAGGCACAGCTGAGCACGAACACCCTTCCCACCATCATTATCCACATGGTATTTTCAGAACACAAGCTGAACAGCCAGTTCTTACAGCTGCTTCACACAGAAAGCAAAGTAAAACCTGCAATCACTTTTACTAATCCTGTTTACACAACTGCATTTGCCTCTTCAGCTCCTCTGAGGTGCCCCTGGAAGGAAAGACCTGCAATTATTTCTGTTAGTAGTAAACCAATGGATACTAAATCAAACTGGCTCTCGAAAATTAAGGGGTGTGTTAATATTTAGAGAGGCATTCTGAAATGCTTTTAAAAAGTGACCTTTTCAAGAGAAAAAAATTGTAGCAATTTACAGCTATCTTCCCAGACCAATTTAAATCTATTTCAGAGCTAAAAAATGCCGTATTTAGGGTTTGCAGTCAGGAACAGGGAGATTAAGGTATCTCAGGAGAGCACGGAGTCTCCTCCACCAGGAGGGCACCAACACAGAGTCACAGGAGCTGCACTTGCAGATGCTGTGAGACAACAAAATCCACCACCCTCATCTGTGACAGTGGCAAAGCACCAGCAGGCAAGGCTGACTCAGGACTCAAACCCTACAGATTTGGTCCAGCTGGCACGGAGACTCTGCCCCAGAGCCCTTCAGGAGAGGACGAGAGCCCTTCCGCAGCCTGGTCACACGGAGCAGCAGCTCGCTCTAACATCCCCGGGAGAGCAGAGGCCAAGCTGGGGGCTCTGCCTGTCCTTAGTTTGGCCCGGGCTGCTGCAGTGACCCTGTCAGTCAGCTCAGCTCTGCCCTTTGCTCTTCTCTCTGGAGAAGCAAAACGATCTGTGGTGTTTGCGCCTGGCAGGGGCCAGAGCCCTGTGCCAGCTGCTCCCCAGCACCACCATCCCAACCGGAGCTGCGGCTGAGCTGGAAGCTCTTCTCTTCCCCACCCCGCAGCTCCAGCCCGGGGCTTTCGAAGCTCCTCCCCGCACATCTGCCCTCCAGTGGGAAGCAATCCCTGGCAGCTCCACTAAAAGCAGGAAGGTAAGGCACTGACTTTCCCCCTGAGCTGGCCAGTATTATTTTAGCCTAATCCCTCCGTGAAAACAAGTCGGGAACAGCTCCCAAGCCACGGGGAGCTGGCAAAGCCAAGAATCCCGGTTCTCAGGCCTGGACGGCACCCGGCATCTGCGGGGCTGCGCACCAACAACGGGTCCCCTCCAGCCTGCAGGAAGGACAATAAAAACCAAAATAATAACAGCTGACTAGGGATAACACAGCAAACACTGAGCAGGCTGCTGGCTTTTTAAACCAGGGACACAGATTTCTGCCAGGGGGCGATTTATACTTGGAGCTGCTTCTTGACAAGGGAATTAATTATATTATCTTTCAATGTCTTTCCAGAGCTATTTATTCTTCAAAAATACACATCATTAAACTTAAAGGACACTTCCAGAGTGATATTTATTCCCGTATTTATCATACCTTTACCAATCTTTGAAGGGATTAATAGTTAGTTATTAAAAAAAGTAACAGCTCATGATGTGCCACCAGTTGCTTCTTGTTTCTGAAAGAATTTTAAGTGTTGACTTCCTATAAATCAAGACACTGATTTCCTGTTCCGAGGACACCCAGGATGGAATTCCTCCAAGCTCTGTCCCAGGACAGGAGTGCTCTTTAACCTGCAGCAGGGCTGCTGCCAAGAACTCCACAGCCTGCACCTCCCTCGGGCTTCACCTGTGGGGCTTCCTCAAACTATCAAAGCAGATTTGCATTAAATACAAATTCTGGAGTCTTTTGGAGCAGCACAGCTTCAAATCCTGATATGCAGGTGATTGTTGGGTTTTTTTAAAGATCTCTGTTAAATTCTGGGTGTCAGCAATGCAAACAATCCCCTCACCTGACTGAGCAGAGCTCAAAACCACGACCTCGGCTGCCCCACCTCCTTCCCCCCCAGCTCCACATCGGTACCGATTCCTTCCACCCCGCTCCCTCGGCTTCGTGTACCTGTAAATACAGGGAGGAGCTGGAGCCATGGGACATCTTCTGCACCATGCCATCTTTCTGCAAGATGCACTCCTCCAGGTGAATGACGTTGGGGTGCTGGCTCTTGATACTGCTAAGGGCCCAGAACTCGCGCAGAGCCAGTTCCACGTTCTCGGGAGCGTGGCACCGGATCTTTTTCACGGCCACGCGGGCACAGGTCCTCCTGACGACCGCTTCGTACACCACACCATAACTGCCACGACCAACCTCCCGAATTAGATCGTACTTAGGCTGGCTACTCACCATCTTCAGGAGCAAAGGTTCTGGGGAAGGGGGAAAAACCCACAGAACTAAAACTTAGGCACAGGAACCGGGCTGTATTTTCCCCCCTAGGGGCTGGCGTGGCGGCGCTGGGCCTGCCCAGACCCCGCCATTAACAGGGGGTGAGTGCTAGAACATTCCAGAAGCTACCCCATAAACCTGCGCCTGTTGCCACGGACCAGGTGGAAGCGAAATTACATCTTTTCGTTAAGATTTCAAATACAGCCCAGTGCGTTCAAGGTGGCAACAATTCAAACCTAGACTGGTATCGTGCCGAGACAGGACTATCGAGAACGCTCCTGCTCCTCTCCCTCAGTGTCTTCCGTGAGCATCTGCAGGAATAACAGGAGGGTGTCATGCTCCCCATCCAGCCTGGAGAGCACGGGAGGTTCCAGCTGAAGCCCCTGGTTGGGCAGTAACAGATTTTAATCAACTGCCTTTTTGTGGAGTGACTGCAGGAGCAAATGTTTCTGTTATCATTGAGTTGTTTTACTCGGAGAAGAGAAAGCTTCAATCGCTCCCCATTTATTGTGTGAGGTGACTGATTTTTCACCAAGCCTCCTCCGCATGAGCAATCTACAGCTACGAAAGGTTAAGAAGGATAACTGATTGCAGAAGGTTGCACCCAGCATCTAACTTTCACTTTTGCTCAACAGAGCAAGGACAAAAGTTAAGTT
Organism: Callaeas wilsoni; assembly: GCA_013398955.1. Classification (NCBI taxonomy): domain Eukaryota; kingdom Metazoa; phylum Chordata; class Aves; order Passeriformes; family Callaeidae; genus Callaeas; species Callaeas wilsoni. The sequence goes on from VWPU01005902.1 coordinate 38,587, forward strand.
ATTGCTCTGAAAGTAAAACAAGAGACACACACACACAGAAAAAAAAAAAAAAAAGCCACCGAACCCTGCTGCAGATTTATGACTCTCCCTGCACGCTGCCCTACAAGATTACAAACCAAACACCAGCACCACCTTCATAGAACCAAACCAAAACGAGACACTGACTAGAGACAGGAATAAATAAAAATAAAATTAAAAAAAAGCTTGGCTAGCCAAGGACCACTGGTCGAACAGAAGGAAACGCAAAACCAAAAGTAAATAAATAAATAAAATCACACTGAAGATCAGAACTACAATAGCTTTAAGACAGCCAGTGATAAAGGTAATTCTCTTTATGTCAGGCAATAAGGACCACATTGAAACAGCCTGTTATTAGTAGGAAGCGTTCAAGTATTTCCACTGCTTTAGGCAATTTTTTAAAAGAAAATAAAGGAAAAAAAAAGAAAAAGAGAGAGAAAAAAGGTATCATCAGTCTCAGGCAATGCTACAGAGATATTTTAACCTTCCAGCAAAGCTGTGCATTTGCAGTAAGGTTCTGAACCAAGATGTGATGTGTGTGAGAAACGCGTTACCAGGAGAATCCACTCACGGGATGGGCCGAGGCTGCACCTGTAACAGGGCTGCAGCTTCAGATTAGAGCCCGAACATTGAGATCTGATGGGCCAGCAAGGGCAGGAGCTGCAATTTCACCAGCGGCCAAATAACTCCAGGGGAAAACACTGCGCTGCGTTCCTCAAACACGGGCACACCGGGTTCCAAGCGGGCACAAAACGTCCCCCCGTGCCGGGAGCCGGCCGCCACCGCGGCCCTGCCACCGCGCCGAGCCCCGGGGCTGCCCCCGGCCCCGCTCCG
>VWPU01005904.1:0-28730 GCA_013398955.1 Callaeas wilsoni
CAGGGCTGGGCAGCCCTTCTGGGGAAGAAATACTCCCCAATATCCACCCTGAGCCTCCCCCGGCCCAGCCCGAAGCCGTTCCCTCTCCTCCTGTCCCTGTTCCCTGGGATAAGATCCCAAATCCCCCCCGGCTGCCCCCCCCTGTTAGGGCGTTCTGCAGACCCAGAGGGTCCCCCTGGTCCCCCTTTCTCCCCTCCCAGCCCCTTTCCAGCTCCCTCCGCTGCTCCTGGGGCTCCAGCCCCTTCCCAGCTCCATTCCCTTCCCTGGACACGCTCCAGCCCCTCAAGGTCTCTGCTGTGAGGTCCCAGAACTGACCCTGGGATTGAAGTGGGGCCTCCCCAGTGCCCGGCACTGCCCTGGGCACTGTTTATTTATCTTTAATGGAAACAACAAACTCCCTTCACTCTAACACAGTCTGGCAAGTTCAAGGAGATGAAAGGAGCAAAGGAAAAACTGCCAAACCAACTGCTTTGATCACACTTGGAAAAATCCCAGAGAACCATAAAACCCCACTAAAAAAATTCCTCCTGTTCAGGAATCAGGAATTTGAGCTACAGCTTGTGAGAAAACTATTCTGGTCAGTGAGGCAAATACCACTTAGTTATTATTGCTCCAAAAACTCAGTCTTTGGTCACAAGTTTAGTCTACCAAAGAGGATGGGCAACAACCAGCTCTGATCACTGCACAAACACCTCCCAGCTCCAAATTTTTGTAGTAGAGAAAATAAGATTAATTTAAGCCTGCAGAAAAGCCTGGCAGGTTTTCCACAGCAATTGCCTTGATGCTTTTATCTCTTTGAAATAGATGAGCCTCCTGCAACAAAGGGATCTTCAGTCACACAGGAGTGAACGAAGCTCACCAATATGAAAGGGCTAATCAGGGTGGAGAAGTTTTCCTCCTCTTCTTTCCCAAAAGCTTCTATTCCTCATCTGCTGCTTTAGAAGCGGTTTCTTTCCAGAACCAAAGCATATGGAAAACCACAACGAAGCTGCCCCACCACAGTGTGGTGGCATAGTTAATAATTCCTACAATTCTGTTCTAAAAGAATACTATTCCCACATCACCCTGTTAACTTCTGAAGGGTGAACCAGTTGTGCAATCTCATGCCATAAACCCAGCCTTTAACAGCTTTCAGGTTAGTGGTGGCCAACACAAAAACACATCCAAAGCATCCAAAACGTTGTGTAAAGTGTTTGGTGCTCTCTTGTAAATAATTTCATTGCCCTCTGATAAGCAGGGCCTGGCATTCTCTGACTTGCCCATCGGCCCCATTCCAGCACTGCCTCGGCAAGTCAGGGCATTTTTATGTCATTAACAGTTGTGCTCATTCAGGAATGGGCGTGTTTGGGGCAGGGAAGTGCAGTAAGCCGGGAGAAACTCCCCACGACAGGGATTCTTTAGACAATGAGAGTCAATGACTTCAGCAGAGCTGTAAAAACCTGTCCTTATCATTGTATAACGTTAACGGGATTGCCAAGGACAGGTAAATCAGCCAGTCCTGCAATTCCACCTCACAGGTACAGCTGGTTGTTATTGTCATCACCCAGACAAACCCTGCAAGTGCCTTCTACAAACTGCAGCTTCAGAACCTCAGCCTTCCTTGGGTGAGACCTTAAGGTATCAACTGAAGAGGAAAACAAGGAAAAGCCACCAGCCCCACCCAGCAGCGAATGAGACCGGTGTGTGTTAGAACTGTGGAACGGTTTGGGTTGGAAGGAACCTGCCAGAGTCTCACCCCTGCCCTGGGCAGGGACCCCTGCCCTGCACCAGGCTGCTCCAAGCCCCGTCCAGCCCGGGGGATGGATCACCCGCTTCCAGGGATGGATCACCCGCTTCCAGGGATGGATCACCCGCTTCCAGGGATGGATCACCCGCCTCCAGGGATGGATCACCCGCCTCCAGGGATGGATCACCCGCTTCCAGGGATGGATCACCCGCTTCCAGGGATGGATCACCCGCTTCCAGGGATGGATCACCCACTTCCAGGGATGGATCACCCGCCTCCAGGGATGGATCACCCGCCTCCAGGGATGGATCACCCGCCTCCAGGGATGGATCACCCGCTTCCAGGGATGGATCACCCGCTTCCAGGGATGGATCACCCGCTTCCAGGGATGGATCACCCACTTCCAGGGATGGATCACCCGCCTCCAGGGATGGATCACCCGCCTCCAGGGATGGATCACCCGCCTCCAGGGATGGATCACCCGCCTCCAGGGATGGATCACCCGCTTCCCAAGGGTCATGGGAAGGCAGCAGAGCTCCTGCAGCACCGGGAAGGACTCGGCTGTGCTGCCGGGGACAGGCACACTTACAGGGGTAAGGGACCTTGAACCAGGGGGCCACCAGCAGCACGCCGCGGCGCGCGTCCGTGCGCGCGTAGAAGCCGTACTTGGAGCTGTCCGGGGGAAACACGTCCGTCACCGTGAAGATGAAGCACAGCAGCCACGACACCAGGATGGCCAGAATGATCTGGGACAGGGGACAGAGCAAGTGAGCTGAGAAAAGCCGATGAAGTAACCCTCGGTGCCCGCTCGGGATCGGCCGCGAGCCGGAGGGAGCAGCGCAGCCCTGACAGACCCACAGCGCTCCCCCGCCCCAAGGAAGGTGCTCTCCCAAAATCCCTGCAGTCAGAGCAAGTCCCTTCTCTCCTCAACAAATGGGCAAGTGTCCAAATGGGCGCTTGAACAAACTGGGGAATTAGTCTCAGTTTCAGCAGAGGAATAAAGAGCAGCCTTTCAGCAGGGGAAGGGGAGCTGCTTTGGTAAGAGGAGACGATAAGGATCCCAGCCCCCTGCTCGGAGGGCTCAGTGCAGGCTTTCCCTGGGTGCACAAACGTCCCTTCTCCTCTGCCCTTCCCTCCCCTCCTGGGTCTCCATCACTCCAACAGCTCCTTGGCAGAGGCAGACACCAGAGCGGCCACAAAATCAGAATATTTCCTGCGGCCAACGAGCCGCTAAACTTCCAATAAATCCATTTAAGCTTTTATCTCACCTTGGTGAGCTCTTTTATTATTAAGAAAAATCAAAACCAAGAGAGAAAAAAACACCCTGAAACAGACATAGTTTGGTTTTTTTTTTGCCAAAGGAAGAACAAGTTCAACGACTTACAGGGAACATCTTGAAAAGCTGCAGCCTGTACGCTGTCCATCCTTTCTTGGATTTGTAAATGGGCAAGGGAAATTTGACATTTCTGGCATATTGAGAAAACAACAACACTAGGAAAATAGTCCTGAGAAAAAAAGGAGGAGGAGGGTGGGACAAGAGAGGGATGTCATTAGCACCAATATATGATAAATTCTGCTCAGCACAAACCTCTTCAGACCCTTCGGACGCTGAACATAAATGCAGATTTTCAATTTCACAAAATTAGTAAAATTATTATTCCTCAAATGCCAAAACAGAATTTGAACTCTGAAGTGCTGCAAAACGAAGCAGCTGCAAGCAGATAAATGCACCAGGAACAGGCCCAGACTGAAGGGAGATTTTCAGCTGGGAAGGAGCTGCCCTGTGCTGCCCCTTCTTTCCTCCCCAACTCTACCCGTGACCCAGGGCTGCTCTGTAAAACACAAAACTTGCTGCCACCAACTGGGAAGAACCAGGAGAACTGAAGGCCTGTATATGTATATGTAATTTTTACATTTCAAAATCTGCATAAAACTCCAAAGCACCTGAAACATTTTTGTCAGGGAAATTTTTCCATTCTTCAGAATCCTTTTTTTAAATATGAATCTTTCACTAAACAGCTGCAAATGAAGGAAATGGAGCCAACCCCCCCAAGATTTGCTGCAAGTGCAGTTCATCAGTATTGGATGTCTCAGTTATTATGCATTTTCCCCCCCAATGAAACTGCCAAGCTCCTCTATACATTAAAAATTAATTTTTACAGCTAAAATAAACCCCCACTGCACCGAAAAATAAGCAGTCAGGGCACGTTGCTCAATTCTGGACGAGCCAACCCAGTTCTGCTCTGAAAGGGCCTCCCAAAGACTGGAGCTGTCTGAAGAAGCAAAGCTTTGCTGAAATCTGAGATTATGTTTTTATCAGCTGACTTGAAAAATAAAAAGAGGATTTTCAGCCTCTCTCCCTTTTCTGCCCCAGATCGGTGTCAGACACAAACCAGTTTTCCCCTCCAGGAACAAGGACGGGCACTTACAGCCCTCAGCACTCCAAGAGAAAAGCAGGAGGCACCTTTTCCTTGCAGGAAACCCCAGCATCTCTCCCAAAATCCACGATGGAACGATGGGCTCCACTCCCTCACACACCAGCCCTGAGGACAGGGAGCTCTGGATTTTGATTGATTCAGCAGGGAGTTGTAATGAAAATATTCTATTACTGCAATGAATATTCCACTGGCTACATGGGCTGGGAAACAGCACCAAATCCTTGAAAATTTGTTCAGGGGATGAAAGCCCAACTCAGGAGCAATTCTCCTTTCTACAAATCACAATGCAAAGCGTCTTATGGATTAAAGCAGCCACGGAACAAGTCAGGTCAGGAAACTGGGAACCTGGGAATCCTGTCCAGCACAGACAGGCACCTGCGGCTCCCAGAGACCCCCAGCTCTGCCACAGGTGACTCCCCAGGGCCAGGGAGAAATCCAGGACTTGGATCTCATCAGAAGAGCCAAGACAATTCCAGAAGCCACATCTCACAGAGCTGGAGTCACTTTTGAGCGGCTCCCCACGGCTCTGGAGCTGTTTCCAACAACCCAGTGCACATTTTTGCATGGCAGAAGCCAGAAATACTTTATTGACTGGGTAATATTTAAATCCCGCTCCTGAATTGATTGATTCTTTTTTTCCATCTGCAAAACGTCAACTTTAATTACACGTTTCCATGTCCGATTCAAAGATCTGCTTGATTCATTTAACGTTAGTCCCAACTTGCACAGAATTTGTTTTACAGGCAAATAAAACGTTCCTTTGGATCAGCTGCTTAATATAATAGAATCACAAAAATACTCATGATGCCAACATCCAAGATAAAAGAGAATTAAAGAGACCTTTTAATCATAAGCTGCACTTACAGAATACTTTAGATGTTCAAAGCACTGTGCAAACAGATTAGTGAGATCACGATCTGATCTCATCAAGGCATTCCTTCTGCTTCCAGAGCCAGCGCAGCGGGGTGCTGCACATGGAACACAGCAACTGCTTCAGCCTCTTTTCTCCCTAAAATGGGGTGTCCAGCCTAATTTGGCTTCTTACCCACAAGGGCAGCTTTTGTCTTCTCTTCATCTCCTTTTCCTCACTTGTTCCTTTTCACACCACTCAGCTCATTCTCCCATTTTCCTGGCCCCTACAGCTGATGGCACACGCACACACCAGGCCCCAAAATTCCCTCTAAAAGCCTTTTTGTCCGCTCAGCAGGAATCTCTCTGCTTATGGCTCAGCCACTGACGGTGTTCATGGCAATACTTGTGCCCTCTGTCATCACACGAACTTCTCCTGGGCACAGGTAAGCAAACCAGTACCAGTGACAGAGGGACCAGTACCACCAGTGGTATTTACCTGCTGCTGCAGGGGAGGGAACAGGCAATCCCAGCCCAGAAATAAAAATTGTTCACTGCACTTCATCTCTCTGGTGTTTTGTTAAAGCACTGAATTCCACCCAGCCAATAGTTCCCAGACCAACTCCTGCTTCACAAAATCTGCTCTCCACACCTCATTTTTGACCACTGTCCTTTCCTCCCTCCTCGAGTTCACATGATCATGGAATGGTTTGGGTTGGAAGGAACCTTAAAGCTCATCCAGTTCCACGGAGGAGCCACGGGCAGGGACACCTCCCACTGTCTCAGGGTGCTCCAAGCCCCGTCCAGCCTGGCCTTCGGCACTTCCAGGGATGCAGGGGCAGCCATGGCCTCTCTGGGCACCCCACACACTCTCAGCACCTTCACAGGGAAGAATTGCTTCCCAGGGAAAAGCTTCTTCAGGCAATTCTCCTGAGCTGCTGCTGTCCTTATTCCCAAATTGCCAGCTGACCTTATCCAGACTCACCCACATTCCTGCTCCTGGTGTTTCCCCATGTTGGGAGCACCGAGGCAGCCGAGCCGCCTCCGGCTCTTCCCTGGCACCCCAAAATCTGGACTCCCCGGCAGGAAGCCCCAGGAGTACTCACAGCATGGCGATGCCCCAGTGCTTCCCAGCTCGCTCCCCAGCAGCCTGGAAGCCGGAGAGGCCGATGAGGGCCACGGTGGGGGTGATGGTCAGGGGGCCGATGTAGCGCAGCAGAGCCCCGGGCAGCCCCAGCAGGCCGATCACCACCTCGATCAGCGAGGACATGATAATGGCACCTTGGATCTGAACACACAACAGGGCAGAGAGGCAGCTCAGTGCCATCTGACAAGCAAAGCCAAACGTTTGTTTTTCTGCTCTGGATTACAAACTGCAGTTAAAAGAATTCAGTGACACAGAAGAACTCAGCAAATTTTTCGTCATAAAACAGCTCATTATGTTTAAGTGACTTATTGCTTTAAGCATAACACTTATGGTTTTCTCCACAAAACTATTACACAACAGACCAGTGGGCCAGTCTGGAAGCTGTGTGGAAAGCACATCACACTGTCAGACAGGAGACCTGGGGTCCAGGCTAACCTTTAAGCTCTCAGATCGAACGGCAAGGGTTGGTGCGCCACGAGGTGATGCTCCTAGCTCCTAGGGGCAGAGTGTGTGCTGCATTGGTCACAAGTGCTCCTTAGAAGCTGGATTAGAGCAGCGTTGTGGTCTCAGGAGACTGTCAGCCCTCTTGGCTGCAGGGCTCTTGGCAGGATGTAGCTATGGTTTGAACATGGGGAAGAGAGAGGGGTTGTTTTTAATTAAGAAAAAGTTGGCAGCCCAAAGCAACGGGATGGGAGATAAATTCCATGACACACGCCTTCATTTGGACTACACTACCTGCCACCCTAGCGTGGCACAGCCCTCAGCCTGCCCTGCAGGGCACCACGACTTCACACTGCAGTGCTGCGAGTGGAGAAGGAGCTCCAGGTATTTCACAAGTCTCTTGGGAAAATCAACGTCTTTTATCACAAGAGTCTCCAACTTAAGACACTCGGGGACGAACCAGATTTCCTAACTTCCAGGGGACAGCCCCACTGCACAGGGACAGCAGGCAAGAGGCCCGGCAGCAGCTGAACTGCTGCCAGCGAGCACAAATCAAAGTTACGAGAAGAGCTTTCATCTCACTTGAGTATTTCACTGCACGTCTTTTGGAATGTGGTAGCTAACTCCTTGTATTTGCTGTCCAGCAATGAACGGGTGGAAAAGATGAAGACTTCCATGAAATGAGTAAAGGGATATATTCAAATGGAGATTGCAGTGAAAGAAGAAATTACCAACTTAAAGACAAGAACACACAGATGATTAAGTGAGAAACTTAACTGGAACTGGAGAGAGTGACAGCTAAAGGCAACTCCCACATTACCTCTCGTATCCGGGGGTACCAGATGTGCTCCGTGTGAAGCAGCTCTGCTGTTCCGTTTGTAACTGTTAGATCTTGCAAAGAGGAGAGAAAACACAGGGGTTTATTCCCCAGCCACCATTCCACGCAAACCAAACCCCTCCTGACGCTGCGTCCGACGCACGAGCCCCCGCTCCCACAGAGAGCAAGTTCTGCCACAGATGAGGGGACAGCAGGCTCAGAACCCCCAGGAGCCGAGCCCCCGCACCAGCCACAGCTCCGAGGTGGGAAAACGCCCCGGCTCCCAGGCACAAAGGGCAGCCAGGGATCCTCTCCCACTCAACACACGGATGAATGGAGAATTACTCAGCTGCACACAGCAATCACCAGCTCCAGGGCTTGTGGTTCCCCAATTTAGGCCGCTCACTGAATGAGCTGACCCGTGGTTACAACCCCAGCTGGCATCTTTGGAAGGTGAAAGGGTTCAGGAAGATGCAGCAAAGCTCTTTTTGAAAATCTGCAGTCGTGGGGAAAATTGCCTTGCCACCCAGGGTTATCAGACAGTATTTTCCTTCAATAAGATGGGTATTAATCACATTCTGAATGTGAGTCAACAGACACATATAAACATACAAGTAACAGAAATTCAATTATCAGAGAATCCAAAGGAGCCCTGGGAAGAACTTCAGTCAGGAGTGAGCCTGATTCCCTGTGCTGCTGCTTCCCACTGCTCACAGCCTGGCACTGAATAACCACCCCCCACTGCACAGAAAACCGCCAGAGTCATTTCCACTTTCCAACCCAATTTAAAGGAAATGCTCCCATCCCAACCTGCACATTTTCCCTCTCAAGTTCAAACCTTCCAGGATGACGACAAGAGCAGCGAAAGAACGAAAAAGAACATCTAAATCTTGTCATAACCTGTCAGGTATGACTTCAACAGGGGAAAATCCTGGTCTGGAGGTGATGCTGTACATTGCTCAAACTCCCTCCTACTCACAACCTCAAAGGGTTCACCTGGACTCGCTATTTCCAAATATTGGGAAGGAACATTTATGGAATGTAAATGGAACAGAACAATTACTTTATGCCATGTTTAGATTTCTTTTGTCAACGGTTTTTTATACTAAAAAATCCCCAGAAACAGAACTCCAAAAGGACATTTTTAGGAATCTTCTTCTATGGCACAGTATTTTAACACTGTAGAAAGAGGCTTTCCATATTCCCTGCTCCTCACTCCCAGTTTCCAGATCAGCAGCTCTGGCAGCTGCACTCCACGTGACCTGGGCCATTTGTCACTTAAACCTGAACAGGGATAAACGATAATTACCTGTGTTATTGCACTTCCACTTCTCCAGAGAGAGTATTGCTCTGGCAGGTGCTAAGAATGCAAAAGCACTGGCTTGGAACAGGGGTAACCTGGTGGAAAGGGAAAGGAGAGATGGTGACACTCTGTGGGGTCACTCAGCTGGGTGGGCTCTCAAACCACCCTTTACTGAGCTATAAAACTGGGAAATACGAGGAGTTCTCAGCAAAAAAACCCAGTCAGAGAAACGCTAAGACTTCACAAGCCGAAGACCCGACACCACCTGCCTGAAGTTACCAGCCAGGTAATTCCAGGAGCCAGGCACCGCTGCCAGGCTGTGACTCAGCAGCACGGGGACACAGCTGGGCACTGTGGCGGGGAACAGACTGCTGAACACGCAGCTTTTACCATCCCAGCACAGGGGAAGAGCTCTCTGAAGGTGCAGCCTGCAGGCTCCGTCCCTTCCCTCTGCATGACTCCAAGTACACTCATTTTTAAGTGCATGTGTCAATAACTGTTGGGCTGATGAGAGCAGATTAGATGTTCCAAGTGGTTACCACCAATAAACACAAATGCTACAAGAATTTCAAGATGACATTCTTAGCATTGACGTTTATATTTCCCAAGAGATTCAAAGATCTAAAGAGGATCTACCCGCACCAACTACGAATTTACCGAACTCACTGTACCTTGTGTAAAAAAAATCCCGATGTTACCTAACCACAGATGCACTTTGAGCTATTCTATAAATATTGACATTAATGGGCTGCCATGAGATTCCCTTTAACAGGAGATCCCCAGGTTTGACACAGGGAATTGCTCAGGGGCTGTTTCACAGCACCTCGAGGGCAGGAAAAAGAACTGCTGTGATTCAGGTAAAGATCAGAAACTGCTCGAAGCAGGAGAAGCGTGGGGGCACGGGTGTACACTGAGCACAGGAAAGAGCACAGCAGAAGCGTGCCAGGAGCAGCAGTTGTGAAGTTCACAGGCAGAAACTGGAGCAGTTTGGGCCACGGGCAGCTTTAAACCCAGCAAACGTTGAAAACTGCATTAGAAACTCAAACTCCATAAACTCCACGAGCCACCCAAGCGTGGCTGACTGGACACAATTCCCACTGGGAGCTCCTTCGAGCACAAAGCCCAGCTTTATCTCCGGGAAGTCACGGCTGGCGGCTCGGGGAATGATTCACCTCATTCTGCCAGGCTCATTAAGCACACGGAGCAGGCCGGTGCCCACGGCAGCTCTGCAATACCTGGAACAAGCTGCTACTGCTCCATCCCACCTACACAGCCCCGCATCCCCTCGCAGGTTTGTAAACACGCACTGCAAACACGTTCTCCAGGGCTGAGGTCACTGCTGCGAGCTAGGGCTGTTCTGCATCCCATTAAACACAGACGGAAAATCAGATCTCAGCACGTCCTGCTCGGCCTTTACAGCTAACTGGGGGAGCTCCCAAAAGGCTCAATATAGTGGGATTCTTTCCCCCTAAGCAGGGCAAAAAAAAGTAATTTAGTTTTTAAACATTTTTAAACAAATTGCTCAAAATCAGTCAACCAAGATCTGTCTCCTTCTCAAGAGACAGCTGCAGTTTGGAACGTGACTTACGGATTTTAAGCCAGCCACTCATTGCTAGCCAGCTAAAGCACCAAAAACTTTAAGCACTAAAGCTCATGAGTGGGATATCATTTAAATTTCATGTCTAAATCACCAAGTTGCTCCATTTTGGCACCGGCCCTTGCGAAGACAAGAGTTTTTATGCACTCAAAGGCATCTGGAAATGTCTCATCATGTTCCCATGTCCCACAGATGTGAGAAAGCTGAGCCAGTGCAGTGATGGGCACAGCAGCAGCGCTGCCACCCTGGGCTGGAACAAAGCCGTGCTTGATGGCCTCAGTCCCACTAATTACCCCGAAGGCCTGCCAGGGCTGGGGCTGACTACATAACCTAATGAATAGCTGGGATTCCTGAAACTGCTCTGGGTACCAAACTGACCACAACTCCGACTCGTAATCGAGCTAAATCCATCTTTAAGGAGCCTTAAACCATGGAATTCGACCTTTTGAAACCTTTATTTGCTGAATACTTTGCAGTTGACAGACTTGCCAACGAATACTTTCAGACCTCATTGAGAGGCCTGTGCTGCTGTATCCCATTCCCAGCCTTACATAAACCCACCATCACATGGGAAATAGTTATAAAACACCCAAGCGTGGAAATTTTCTCCTTAAATACAAGTTATTTTAAGGCCCAAACACAATTTGGCCTTCGGGGATATAAAAATGTAAGTACAGTGCAAGTGGAAGCCACTGCAAAGGGAAAAATCCCGGCAGGGTGGAGGGCAGGGGTGGGATTATTCAGGAAGAACAGAGAATTTCAAAACGATGGCACCATTATTTTGGTCCCCTTTTTTCTGAATGAGCCCCAAATCCCTCTCTAGTAAGTAATAAAAAGCCAAGATTAGTTAGGGGGAAAAACAACCCCAAATACGACCAACTTCCAGACAAGGTACATGAGGATTCATGGTTACAGCACAAAGAGCCAACCAGGCTGGAAGTAAGATTATTAACTCTGGGAAGTCTTTACTAAAAGGAAAATACATTGGGGAAAGAAAGTTTGCTTTTTCAACAGTTTTCACCCTGGTTTTTTGTCATCAGAGTGAACTTTTCATACAAGACAGAGGAGTGAGCTCCTAAGTCCAGTAAGACAAAAAAAACCACAGGGAAGGTTTTTTATTTCCAAAGGAAAAAGACCAGCAAGTGAACCAAAGCTAACCCAAACAGCACCCAAAGAGCACACTGGAAAACCTGAAATATTTGGAAATGTTTTAGATGAAAAGCTGATCCACTGCAGGTTTGCCTTCTGCACCCTACTGAGACACCTTTGCCACCTCAAGATCACGGTTCTTAACTAAATCTTTAAAAATGTGGGCAGTGTCTGGAATTTTCTATTGGAAGGCAAGATTTCAGCTCACATTGCTCCAAAACTCAGCTGAGTGACTCAAGAATCACTCCAGGAACCACTGGAGGGCCAAACATGCACTTTCCTTGCGGTTTGGGCTCATTCAAGAAGATGCAGAAATAACTCTGCAAGTTTTAGTTATTCCCATTCCTTCCAGATTAAACACCTGTCACTGTGCAATACAGGCTTGTAAAGATTTATCTTCATCTTAATCAAACAACATCCTGCTCTTGCCCACACCAGATTTATACAGGGATTTGCCACCTGGGTTCTTCCATCCTCCTAAGGAGAGGTGAAGGCATCCCTGCAAGGCTGCACTTTTGTGTGCTCCCAGCTCCAGGAATGATCATTACCTGTAACTCAGAGCAGCTAACAAATAAAACCAAGTTATTTCATGGACTGCAAGGCAACAGAGACTCAGTTCCGAGAGAGACAAGTAACCCTCATCATTTTTCCCTACCTTTTTAACGTGCCAAGCGCTTTAAAGGATCAAGAATGCAATCTGCTGTGGGGCTGATCACAACCACCTAAATACTGCCAAGAACTTCATTCAAGAAATTAGTAATATACCACAATTAGCTCCTCTTTACCAAGGTGAATGCATTTTTCACCTTCCAGGAACACTTCTGCCTTCTCTGTTCTCCTGGGTTTCCCTCCTCTTTCTCCCCTCTCCTTGCTCTATTTTCTTAGCCTTGTGATGCCTTGTCTTATTTCAGAGCCACCTTTTTTCGGGAGCAGCTTTCCCAAAGCTTTCCCAAAGCTTTCCCTAACGGCCCTGCAGCTGAGCTGCTGTTAGTGTTTCACCTGTCTCCTCTGGAAACTCCCCACACTCCCGGATCCTGGGAAATCCCAAAGCACGTCCGGCCTTGTCCCCGTGCCCGGCTCTCACCTGCAGCCAAAGGTGGTCTGTAACAGGGTGGTGATGCCCACGCAGAAGAAGATGGTCCCGATGAGCTGGCTGGTGGCCCACTGGTCAAAGCCCACGCACATGGCATCGGCCAGCAGGAAGGGCACGGCGATCGTCCCGCTGAAACACGTCAGGTAGTGCTGGGGGCACAGGGGGTTAGTGCTGCAGCCAGCAGTGAGCACCAAATTCCTTCCTTCATTCCTTCCTTCATTCATTCCTTCCTTCATTCATTCCATCACCAGCTCTTCTGTTTGCTTCCGAATCCCCACCAAAGCTCCCACTCCCCTCTCCTGAGCTTTCCTTCCCAAATCTCGCTCGAGCTGTCGCCCGCCCGCTGCTCGCACCCCCATTTCTGAGGGTCACACAGGTGACTGAAACAGCTCCACAGCTGCTCTCCTGAGGAGCTGCCCAGGTAACTGCTGAGAGCGGCCTCCAACCCAGAGCAGCAGAGAAATAACTCCATTCACACTGGCTCCCATCCACTGGCTCCCAAATGAACCTGGAGCACACACAAACGAGCTCCCAAGGACCAGGACTGGGCACTTGTTAATTCTTTCTCAACCCAAGCACATTAAAAGCAAAACAAATTTTCACCATACTCCACACACAAGTAAAAATAGAAGTCCTACAGAACTGCCAGTCCTTCAGGAAAAGGCAGGAATAAAAAGGATGCCTTGGAATGTATTTGTTTGGAGATCTCAACGTCCTTTACAGAGATTACCAAATTCTCAGCATTCCTGTGGGACAGTTATTATTACCACTGGAGAAGGGAAGGAAGCGGAACGGGAGCTGCTCTGCTTCCCGCAAGCAGGGGCTGAGCTGGCAGGAGGGTCCAGCTGCCCACTCCAGCTCCACTCACTGCAGGAAGCACCTGCTCGTACTCCAAGGAGCTCCCTGGCAAGCCAGGTCCAGGGTGATGCTCTCAGAACTGAAATAACTACAGCAGCAGCTTTAATATTCACTATTTCAGGTCTAAACCATTCCCTCTCTCCACCTTTAACTCCAGAGCTGCCCAATGTCCCTTGTGACGGCCACCACTGAGCCTCTGCTCACTCATTTACTAACAGCAGCTTATATAAATATTTAAGTGAATCTCACAAATGCACGAGCTGAAAACTCAGATCATTATCAGAACAACGCTCTCAGAGCGTGCTCAGCTTCAGAAGAAACCTCTTAACACCTTCTTCAGACACATGAGAGTGGAGAAGGACAAAACTCACACGCACAAACACAATGGAGTGGACAGAAAATCCTCAACGAGCTTTAGAAGTTACTGAAGAAAAACCTGTCTCTGTTTTGGGACGCACCTGTAAGCCCAGAAATATGCAGAGGTACCAGGGAGGAACATCTTCAATGGTGTAAATCATGTCAGTCCTCTGGGCATCCAAACTGCCACTGCTGTCCAGGGTCTCTGCCAGGGAGCTCTGGGGAGGAACGGGGGACAACAGCAGGTTATTGCTGCACAGGAATAAAGTGAATTTACACTGCCAGGCAACTCCCAGATGCTCCAAGGCTGGTTCAACACTCCCAGGCAATGCTGATGTGTGACAATTTCAAAGCCTCTTACATCCAGCTCCTGAATTTGTACCCAACACGTTCCCTTCTGACAGCCGTTCCCTGCTTATTTATTTATAATTGCTGTTTTATGGCAGAACCGATCTGGCAGCCAAAAGGTGCCCAAAAATGGATTCATCATGACAGAACTGTTAAAAAACCCCACCAAACCCCAAAACCACAAAAACAAACAAAAAAAGAAAATAGGGAAGAATTGGAACTAAGAGGAGCAGCCAACCCTGGCTGTTTCCAAAGCAGAAGGGCTCTGCCCCTGCATCAGAGACCAAAATCACTGGTTAAAAAAAAAAAATCCTCATTATGATAATTGCTTCCCTGCTTTACTCTTACCCAATTTCATCTTGGTTAACCACTTTCAGCCAAAGGATTTATCATTTTTGCTTCCACCCCCTATTTATGCAGTCAGGAAAAACGCTAATTATTATACCCAAATTAATCCCCGACCAACTTACATCAGTCAAGCAGAATTCCCCCAGGAATTTAAATTCCCCCAGGAATTTAGGCAAGACCACACTGTGTGCCCTACCACATGCCCCAGCTCCAGAGAGCCAAGGGCCAACTGACCACACATATTCACACATCAACATCCCTGCAGATTTTCCATAAAAACACGCCCCAGCTCTCTCATGTCTCTTTCACAGCGAAGTGGAATCCTTTCCCTCCAACTCTCTGGTTTGGAAATTCCTGAGAACAAATCCACAATTTTCCAAAGCTCCAGCACAACAACAAAAAAAGGAGGAAGTGTCAGATTTTGTAATTTCAGATCAAGTAACTAAAAAAATTACCTTATACAACAACTGCTCTGCCCCAATCCATCCCAGGACACAGCAAGCCCACGTGAAGTTGCCTCACACAGAGCCTGGGAACTCTGCCAGACTCGTGACTGCCTCAAACGGGCTCTACTTCTCCAAAAATCCCAACACATCCACGGATTGTGCCGAGGTAATCTCCATTTGGTGCCACCTCCAAGGCCAGTGAGCCACGCTGACCCCTGGCACTCCCCTCCCACCTCAGCCTTGTTGGAAACAAATCCACTGGGATAACTCACATCCAGGGAGTGTAAGTGAGCACAGCGCTGTGGGAAGGTCGAGGGTGTTGCAGTGGAAAAGCAAAATATAGAAATACTCATTTTAGAGAAGTCTTTAAAGCACTTTGAGCACTGAGTAATCCTTTCACCAGGATTCTGGGCCTGCACAGAGCCACGAGGGAAACTGCCCCTGCCCAACTCCTCCTCCACTTTGCAGCTCCTGTGATAGTTTTTCATTGACTGAAAAAGGAACAAATTCTCTCCTGACCCAATTCTCTAAAAATCACAGCACATGAAAAAACCCAGGAATTTGAATCATGGAATTGCTAAGGTTGGAAAAGCCCTTTCAGATCATCGTCTGACCACCAACACAGCAGCACCACCACGGTCATCATCAAACCACACCTCCCAGTGCCACAGCCACACACTTTCTGAACACCTCCAGGAATGGGGACTCCACCACGGCCCTGGGAAGCCCCTTCCAATCCCTGACAACCCCGTCCACAGAGAAATTCCTCCTGATGTCCAACCTGACCCTCCCCTGGCTGGGCTGCAAAGACCTTAAGGCCCAGTGGCACCCCTGCCATGGCAGGGACACCTTCCACTGTCCCAGGGTGCTCCAAGCCCTGTCCAGCCTGGCCTTGGGCACTCCCAGGGATCCAGGGGCAGCCACGGCTGCTCTGGGCACCCTGTGCCAGGGCCTCCCCACCCTGTTCATTCACTGTGAGCCACAGCAAAGGTTTAACTCAAGGAGATCTGGTTACTCAAAAGCTCACGGTCTCTTTAAGGCGAATTATTCGCCATCATGCACAGTTCTGATCACATGGATCGACTGGAAGGGAGAAAAGCACACATTTGGTAAAACCAGGAACACTTTCATGTCTAGAGATCGCTTATCTCATTGCACAATTTCACCCAAACACCTTTTGCTCAAGGCTTTTATCAGATTGTGCCTCTCCACTCCAGCCTCAGCATGCTCCAAAAATCAGCCATCAAAGACTTTTGCAGGCCGAGAAGAATCTGTCCATTAAGTATCAGTGTGATGACGGCTGCAGGGACGTGAGTGAGACACCCGGGCAGGCTGAGCGTGGGAGCCAGGAGAGCACCAAGCACAGCAGGGCCCTCACAGCCTCTGAAACCCAGCACTGCCAGAGCTCTGGCACAGCCAGCGGCTCAGGGGGTACCTGAAATCCGAAATCCAGCAGTGGATTTGGGTGTCTGAGTTAGAAAATGTTAACTGAGTCCCTCGGTGTCATCCTGGCCCCAACAGAAATGATGGCTTCGAAGGAAGGAGCATCACAATGCCCTGGCTTAGAACCAGGAGTTCTGTTCTTGTTTCAATCAGGACATTTGACAAACTTTGGTTAAGCTGAGGCTTTTCAGAGACAAGGCTTTACCACAAAGCCAGTCTGACTGAACATTTCAGTAGAAGGTGCTGTTCAGATTTACCATAATCCTCATCCTTATTTAAACAAAAGCTCAGATTCACACCATCTCACCTTGCAGGATTATTACTGAACAGGCCTAGGGAATGATGGACTGGAGAAAAAAACTGGGAAAATCACAACCAAGGGCATTAACTGCTTCCACCATTTCCTGAGTCATGCCCCAAGTGCTGCAACCAAAGTGTGTGACCAGGAGTCATGAGGGCAGAACTCCCCCAAGCTGATGTGAATCTGCAAGTCAGCAGCTCTGCTGAGACAGGAAACCTCACAGCCAGGGGAGACTGCTGTGGGCAAATCACGAGCTGAAGGAGCAAGAATGAGGTCTCACCTAGCAGGGAACCCCCACGTACCTTTTCTGCTATGCCATTTTCTGTAGTGTAGATGGCCATCAGCTCCGTGTCCTCTGTGTCCTGATCACCGCTGGATGTTGCTCCACCGTTTATCACAACCTTAAAAATGTAACAAAAAGAGAAACACAAGGTCTTTTAAAATAAACACTTCCTCTGTGATCACACCTCGTGTCACTCAGTTTTCTCCCTTAGTACTTGACATCTGCTTCTGACATTTTGTCAGAAAACAGGACGAGCACGGCAAGTCATCATTTCTGTAACAGCAGGTCTAGGGATAGAGAGAGACTTGACAGACATCACATAGAGCTCCTTAAAAACATCAGACAGAGCTCCTTAAAAACATCACACAGAGCTCCTGAAAACCTGGGCAGTGTCAGCTTGGGGCAGGGGGAACCAGCAGCAGACTGGCTGGAAGAGTTCCTGAGAGGCGACGCGTACAACAGAACGATTCAACTGAAAACGTGAGCGAGCAGAAGACAAGCAAACGCCTCCCTGCTGCTGCCTCTTACTCTCAGTTGAGCAACTCAGGTGGTCAATACAGGCTGAACACGAGCCCAGGTGGGCAAGGAGGCTCTGCTGAGGCCCCTCGAGTGCTGTGTCCAGATCTAGCCCCTCACGAGAGAGACACTGAGGGGCTGGAGTGTGTCCAGAGATGGGAATGGAGCTGGGAAGGGGCTGGAGCCCCAGGAGCAGCTGAGGGAGCTGGAAAGGGGCTCAGAGGGAGAAAAGGGGGATCAGGGGGGACCCGCTGGATCTGCACAACTCCCTGACAGGAGGGGGCAGTCGAGGGGTCGGGCTCTGGGAACAGGGAACAGGGACAGGAGGAGAGGGAACGGCCTCGGGCTGGGCCAGGGCAGGCTCAGGGTGGACACGGGGAGTATTTCTTCACTGAAGGAGTGGTTCAGCACTGGCACTGCTGCCCAGGGCTGTGGGGGAGTCCCCGTGCCCAGAGCTGATCAGAACCAGAGCAGATGTGGCACTTCCTGATTCAGTGGCCGTGGAGGTGATCGGTGCAGGCTGGACGATCCCGGAGCTCTTTTCCAGCCTCAGTGACTCCATGGTTCTACCCCAGGGGCTGCTGCCTGCTGCAGGACAGTTCAGCGCTCTGACCCTGCAGCGCCCGGGGTGCTGCACATCCTGGGAGCACGGAATAACCGCACGCAGCAGAACTGCTGTGCTCACACACAAATACTCAGGGCAGCAGAGGTTTGTTGCTGACTGCCCGTGGAGATGAAGGGTTCGTACACCATGACGGGAGCGTTACTCCCCGATTCACACCGGGCCCGACCGCGCAGCGCTGCGGTGTGCTACTCACAGGCAGGGTGAAGAAGGTGGGATGTTTGGATTCATCCTCGTATTTGCCCTCTGCCGAGCCTCCCGCCTCCACCGATTTGGAAGTGGTGTTCTTGCCGATCCCCATCGTTTCCGCAACGTCCGGGACTTGCATGCAGCACCCAGGAGGTGCTCTGGGACCACAGGCCAAGAACTAAGGACAGCTCCTTATTCAAACAGCAGCAGCTCCAGGAACCCCACGAGCGCTCAGTAATCCAGCTGGGACAGCAGGGTGTGGTTCGCATCAACGGCTCCTAGGAGTGAAGGGAGAAATTGGCATTTTTTTATTCCCTAAAACAGCTGTTTTCCAAAGCACAAGCCCCACAGCCTGGGCTCTCTTTCATGCTCGTGACTCACCAACTCTCATCATTCCTTCCTGATAATTATCATTCAAGATATTTGAAATTCTCTCATACTGGGAATACTCTGATTATTCTCTCCTTCTTCTGTGTTTCTCAATCATTAGTAGCATATTGCAACCTTAGGTTTTTTCCAATCTCACAGCCATTTCCACAGAACTTTTTGGGAACAAACTCCAGGTACAGAGCAGTGCAGAACAGCTGAACACCCACTGCAAACAAGACCTGGGCTTCTCCAAGGAGGATAAATTTGCAGAGCAACTCCAGGTTTACCTCTGTATTACTGAATCCTTCCTTCGAAACAAACTTACTTTGAAATAAAAAGCATCTGGGGAGCTCAGACTGAATGGACGTGAGGCACACCTGCCTTTCAGAGAGCCTATTTCAGACAGAAACAGCCCTTTCTGCTGAACATCCTAACCCAAAATTATCCCCCAATTCTCAGCTGTATGAAGAACATTCCAAGTAATCTGCTCCATGATGCTGAAGGAACCGTTTGAGGAAAAACTGGTGTATTTTAATTAGTTTCACTTCTCTTTTGGCACAGGAACAGGAAAGATCAGGCACATTAGTGGGTCTCTTGTTTTGCCAGATGGGTCACTGCTGCACGGTTTTCCCACATCCGCTCCTTAAATCAGACCAGCCAGCCCATTATCATCCCCACATTTTCCACCTCCGAGACTAAAGAACAGGAATTAACATATTTGAACCTAAACTTCCCACAGGACAGCACAGAAAATCCTGCAGCAAACCAAGTTTTGCAACCTGTGGTTACTGAGCCTCGAACAGAAAACGCAGCTGCCAACACCTGCAGGTGAAACCAGGTCAGCTACAGGTGAAAGTACAGGACAGAACCTGAAAAATGGTCTCTTGACAAAAGTCACTAAAAGTGGAATTTCCTGCATCCAGAAACGCATGCAAGCAGCAGAACCCACTCACACTGGTGTTACCTCAACAGCAAGTTAATGACAGGTTCAGCTGAAGCCTAAGGTGGAAACGCAGCTCATGGACACTCACAAACACAGGTCTGGCTTGGAAAAAAAGAAGCAGGACTTGGGTTTTTCCTAAAGTCTCCCTTCCAGATGCTGCTCAGGAAATGCCAGCAGCTCCTGTCTACTGTAATTGCAATAATAACTGGACTTGAGAAAGACTCTTCTGCTGAGGGCAATTCAAGCCTGTACTAATACATGGAATACTAATATTTTAGAACCTCTTAATAGCTGTTAATTGGCCATTTGCTGGAAAATCCTGGCTCCTAGAGGTGAAAGAAATATTAAAACTTTCAAAGCAATGTAGGTATCTCTTGAAAAGTTACATTAAAAAGACTATTTGGGCACAGAGATCCCTTGAAGCATTAATTAAATCAAGATGGGATGGAAGGCAGTGCCTGCAAATCTGGGTTACCATTTGTTTATGAAAGTAAATATTAAGGTAGCATCATTAATTATTTCTTACTTGAAGACTGAAGGAGAAGACTGGTTTGAATACTCACTTGTCTTGCTCTGGAAAAAAACAGCCATTCCCATTTTTACAGTAACCACAGAGCTCCTCTTCAAAGTGCAGCTCAGGGCAGAGAGGAGACAGGTGCTGGTTAAAGGTCTGGGCTGGCAGTTTTGGAGGGGTTTTTGTTTGCTTTCACTGTAGAGCAACGAGGAATTTTTCTTTTTTCCAAGCACACAAGAACAAAGAGAAAAGAATCTCCCTTTTTCTGTCATTGTAGACGTATTTTATTCTCCAAGAAAATCAGTGATGGAGACAGGCGAGGTTTAGTCTGGCAGCCTTATCCTCTCGGACTGGGAAAGGGCAGCTGGACACCTCCCTAAGGCAGGGCCAGGAAAACGTGGAGCCAGGAAAGTGCCAGTCACGGGATCTGCTGTGAGCTGCTCTGGCACCACTGATGCCCTGGAGAGGCTGCCCTGGAGCAGAGGCTGGGCAGAGCTAAGGCTAAAGGGCAGGGATTTATGGAAAGGCCTTCCCAGGGCGCACCTTGGGCAGTGCAGGAGCCTCGCAGAGACTGCACCAGGATGGACTCAGCTACACGTTTTTGGGACAGATAGAAGTTCTGTCCATTTGCAATCAGAGGTTCATTGTCCAATTCCAGCTTCAGGCAGTGCAGTCCCATTCTCTCCGTTTGCTCCCCCCAACTCACTTCTGTTTCCATTTCTCGGGGCCTGAGACAGTGAGGTGTCCTTGATTCTCAGGCCTGGAGAGGAATTGCTGTGTCTGACCCAAATGGGAAAAGCAGTTGCTGACACTCTGTGTGGAGCTCAGAGTTACACACTAAAGAACTGCAGGATTACAAATATATGAAAATACAAAAGCTAAAATCCTAAGGCATCACCACAAGGTGCTTGGCTGGCAGTAACCAGCATCTCCAGGCAGGAAAGGCGAGACTCTCATCCTGCTCTGCTGTGCACCGCACAACAGCAGGACTGCTCTCTTCTCCAGGACTGCATCGCTCCTTGGGAATTGCTCTTGGGAATTCCAGCAGGACAGCAGCAAAGCTTGCCTTGCACCAACTGCTAAAACAACACTGGATGAGGGTTCCCCGACAGGCAACTCCCCATTAACAGGCAAAAAGAGCCTCCCTGCTGCTTCTCCTAAAGAGAGGGAGCGTTTGTGTCAGGAGGGGCTGGTCCAAGAAAAACTAGGAGAACGAATTTCCCAGCTCTTCTTGCTCCTACCCAGCAATTAAAATTGCACTTCATGGCACAGATGATCACCAGGGATTTCTGGAATGCTTTGATTCTGCAATCAGGAGTGTCAAAGTGAAGCAGATAACCCCTTCTGCTGCCTAAAGCTATCAGGGAGGTATCATTCCTTATCAGCCCCCCCCCCCGTGTCACATCACATGACTCAGGCATTTTTACAGCCCTCCATGGCAAACCCAACTCCTCAGAAAGTGAAAAGTCATGGAGAAAGAGAAAAATCACTCAGCATCAGGCAGGTACACACAGTACAATCCATCATCCGCAGGCGCGGATCAAATGGAAAAGCTGGAAGTGAAATTTCTGTCAGGACTCTGATTAAAGTTCACCTTTCCACACCAAATTACCTCCTGTGCACACCTGTGTTTAACACAGAAGGCCCAGAGCTGCCAGGGTTTACAATGCTGGAGATAAGATTAGGATTTAGACAAAGGGCAGTGGATAGCCCAGGTGCAAGTTCAGGAGGAAAAGCCTCCTGGCCAGGGAGAGGCCACTCTGCACCTTCAACATGTGCCTTTTCTCCAGCAAAAACCTCCCTCCAGCTTCGGAGCCATCAGGAGAGGACACAAAGAGGTGGCCTGACACAACATCACCTTCTCACGCTTTCAGGACTGCCCACCACGTTTTCCCTTTTGCCAAGGTTGCTCTTATTTCATTTAACCAAATCGGGATGCATATCAAAGCTCATGGAAAGAAAGGTAAAACCCATCAGAGATATGGAGATCTACAATGCAAGACTGCATTTAAATGCTCTTTTTCTTCCTGCAAGTCTCTGCTCTGGGACCTCCACCACAAATGAAAACATCCACTGGAGTACAAAGGTTTTCCTACAGGACAATCTGCCTCGTGCCACCACAGGCTGCACGAAGGCTTCTACCTCACGAGGCACCGAACTGCCCGTGAGTCAGGAAAAAATCCTCTGAGGGCTCATCTCTTAAGCAGATCCAAGGGTTAACCTGGGCAGGACAGAAGGTAAGAGAGACATAAAGAGCTTATTACCATGGAAGGGAAAACCGGCCATGAACCCACGCAGGAGTAGGCAAAGCAATACACACACCTCCCGTGCATGCACTGTTTCCTTTAAAAGCACTGGATATAGTTTTTGGCTGAACCACACCAAAAATATCCCCTAAATCAGACTTGCTGTGATGGCAATTCATATAGCTTTTGGCTGAACCACACCAAAAATATTCCCTAAATCAGACTTGCTGTGATGGCAATTCATATAGCTTTTGGCTGAACCACACCAAAAATATTCCCTAAATCAGATTTGCTGTGATGGCAATTCTCCGTACAGTTCTGAAGGCCCCATGGGAGGGTCTTGAACATTAATATTTGAATCCAGAGCTTGGCAAAGCAAAGACTGGGGAAAACAAAGTCCACCTGACCTCCACGCCGTGACATTCCCTCAAAGTCCTGGGGTGAGGGGCCCAGAACTGGACACAGCACTGGAGCTGTGGCCTCACCAGTGCCCAGCACAGGGTGGCAGTCCCTTCCCTGCTCGGTCCCTTTGGGCCTCTCCTCCCCACCCTGTGGAAAATCAGGGACTGGCCTGAGTTTGGTGGCCCTTCCCTGCTGCACAA
Organism: Callaeas wilsoni; assembly: GCA_013398955.1. Classification (NCBI taxonomy): domain Eukaryota; kingdom Metazoa; phylum Chordata; class Aves; order Passeriformes; family Callaeidae; genus Callaeas; species Callaeas wilsoni. Next base: position 22,946 of record VWPU01005904.1, read on the forward strand.
GGGAAATATCCGTAAAGGAAGCGCAGCAAGTGCGGTGATAAAAGCAGCCGGGGATGGAACAGCCCCTGCCTGGGAAGCGACTCCAGCGCTCTGGAGAGCAGTGACGGCAAAGCTCCCGGAGCAGGCGGTGGGACTGTCCCGTGTCACTGTCCCGTGTCACTGTCCCGTGCCACTGTCCCGTGCCACTGTCCCGTGTCACAGCTCCCGCAGGAAGGAGACAGCAAAGCTCCCGGAGCAGGCGGTGGGACTGTCCCGTGTCACTGTCCTGTGTCACTGTCCTGTGTCACTGTCCCGTGTCACTGCTCCCGCAGGAAGGAGCGCTGGCACCGCCAGCCAGGACCTGTCGGCTCTCACAGCGCCTGAAGAGCCAGAGAGCTCTGGCTGCTGCACACGCTAAGGAGATTACAATCAAATTAAGGTCACTGCTTAATTACAATCATCAATTTATTATTTTAATTAGCTGTCAGGCTCATGTGAACAGACCAACTTTCTCCTGCAGGCAGAGATGATGCTCAGCCCCAAGCTGTCCCACTTGAGGTGACTCACCTGAGCTGCAGCGGTGCCTCTGGTATTTCACCACCTCCCATGGCACTTCCAAGAGTCTGGCACCTCTGAAATCCGGGCACATGATGTGTTTAAACACAAACCAAGGCACCCTCTAGGTCTGAGATTGTATTTTTGGCAGCAGAAAGGCAACAGAGACGTGGCAAGTAACTTGAACGCCCTGCACGCTGTTTTCTTGTTACATGTACCAAGTCCGAGCAGAAGATAAAGCAGCTTTAACCCCACTCCACTGGTTCAGGCCCAAGGCAGTGAGCACTGAGGAGCTCACTGCGGGAAGGACACACCAGAGGCTGAGGCTAAAGCAAAATTTCAGTTCCTGCAGTGTCACAGCTGTGAAAAACAGCCAGTAACAAATGCACCAGGTTTACTTCGTTTGGGGTAAAAAAGTGCATTTCGGCCAAACAGCTGATCCTGCTCTCCAGGACAAGTCACAGGGAAACCAACTGCGACGGGCCAGAGCTGCCAGGGGCCAGGCAGGACTCCGAGGGACAGGCAGGGGCTGGGACTGGCACCCGAGTCCCCAGGGAGCTGCAGAAGGTGGCAGGAGGGATGCCAAGAGATCGGGGAAGTTGTGAAAGGAATTCCTTACCCAGAACACGGCACCAAACTGATCAGGACACAGGAGTGCTCCAGCAGTGCACACAATTAAGGGATGTTGTAGAGGCTCCAATTAGACAACTCTGCTCACAGAGCACAGCTATGCCTGGCCAGACACACAATTCCACACAAAAGCAAGGCAATTCCCAGTTAATTATGGAATAGCAGCTTTCCCCAGGTTGCCATCGGCTCTAGCTACACCCTCACACAAAACTTCTGCACTGGTTTGGTGCCATTAAGGTATTAAAACCCCAAACTTCATCTTTTTGTTATGAGCCAGACCTTGTCTGCTGTGCATCAGCTCCAGGCACTGGATTTGTCCGTGCCCTCACTTTTCTGCTGTGTTTAATATCAGAAGAACCTCAGAACACCGTTCCCCTTTTCCCTCTCCAGCCTGCACAGCTGTTCACACCTATTTCACAGCTTAAATAAACAAACATTATGGTTACTTGTTTCTGAGAGACTGTTAGAAATGAAACAGCACATTACCAAGGGGGTTTCAAACACTAAGGACCAAATTACAAGCCACCAAAAGAGTACCAGCTTTGCTACTCAGAGGTGTCCAGAGGGCACCGAATGTTCTCCTAGGAAAAAGGTTCTCCCCAGTTAAAAAAATTCCACAAATATCTCATCACCGAGGTTAAAAAAGCCCAGTAAGTACCTTAACGATGCAATCGAAGCCCTGTCTGCAGAACCACAACCACAAGCCCAATTGCTTCACACTGTTACATCCCAGATCTGTACCTGGATATGGCACCTGAGAAGTCCCACCCGCAGTCCACATATGTAGGGAGCGCCCAAAAGGCATTTTTTCTGCCTTCCAGAGCATTTTTGCCATCTCACAGAAGTGAAGAAGCTGCCCAGAACCCACAGTTAATTTTCTCTTGCTACATGTAAAAAAACCATCCTCCTGCTTCAGTCCTAGAGCGAGTTTTCCCTGGGGCTGCTTGGAGCAGCCTCTCTGGTCCCAGGAAACTCGTGATTTGTCCTCAGCAGGGGCCTCTGGGACCCCGAGCTCCTTCCCACGAACTGAAGCTGCACTGAAATGCCACCACATCCTTAAATGCCCCAGGGATTTCCCCCCTCCACTGAACCACATCCACGACTGAAGAAAAGCCGACTTCAAACTTAACCTACCACCACACAAAAAGGCATCGCTCCTCTTCACCTGCAGCTGAGACAAACAAAACGCTGCTAAATACCCTAACTTCCTACTATCCGAGTTTTAAAAAACTAAATCTAGGTTTTAAAAAGAGTTGATGGGCACTTTAAGACGCTTCTGTCTTCGCTTCAAAGTAGCTCTTCAAAGCACAAACATATTCTTTCTTTGCAGGCACTAATGAATTTTTAAGTAGTTGGTATTTTGACTGCCGTCCAGAACGGTGCTTTAATAACTGACCAACATTATTAAAGCAAGTCTACACAAAGCTAAGCAGGAAAGTTATGCCGAGCTCAAACCTTCCGTGTATTTAAAGCACATTAGCTAAATCTCATTAACTTCCTGTGTGAATGAGCTCGTTGAGAAGGGGACTTAAATCCAGCTGAATGAGATGTTTAACAAAGGATCTCACGGCTTTCAAAAACTACAAGTTTGGTTAGTCAAGCTATTAACGAAGAGCTTAGTTAGGCTGTGATTCTAAACTAAACCAGCTGAAATAGGAGTGTTTCCAGCATCAGTCAGCCCGAAGGGTGTTTGGTTAAAACTCTGCTGGCCAAGCAGTTCCTCGCCCGTCCCTCACCGCATTACTCCCATTTTCTTGTTCCAAAAGGCGGCGGTTTTGCCCAAATTCTGTGCAGTGCCTGCGCCACCCTCCCCGGGGGACCCCAGCAGCGGATGGAGGTGAGAAAAGGACGCGGGAGAAGCGTGAGATGAAATCCCAAGGCAGCGCAAGCAGAAGGTGGGAGATGGGAATTTACAGCTCGATATCGGCACTGAGCGCACGCAGACACTGCTGGGAGCTGACACCTGCGGAGCTCCGGTAAATAAACATTAAATCCTGTCCCACTGTTCCTTCACAGCCCGCCCTGCAGCTCAGCACAGCTCGCACAGTGTACGGCACGCAGTAATTTGATTTATAATGGTATGGAGTCCTTACAGTCTCCCCGGGGAGAATTAATAATTCGGGCATTCCGATACCTCCCCGTTATTACGGATATTAATACACAGTTCGTTAAGCTCCTTCACGGCCCTCAAAGCAACCTGAGCTCACACTGGGTCCCTTCTCAGCCTGCTTTGTACTTGGACTTGGCACTTTGATGAAAGCTCCCTTCTTTCCAAGACTTTAATCACGTTAAAACAAAGGTGGAGTTAGAGACTCATCTAGGAAAAATTCCATTTATTAAGTAAATCGAGGTAACGTGCCAGTTTTTCAGCTCTGGGTACGAAGCTCCTTCCCAAAGGCTGAGGCATCCCTACGGCTCCTTTGGAACGGGAACAGCTTGAGCCCAGTAATCAATACAAACCCAGCAACTGAGCCCACACTTGATAAGTTTTACACTGAGTTATCTGTTAGGCTTGTCTGGAAACAAACACTTCCATTTAGCATAACTTAGATATGGAATTAATAAACTATCAAGAACCAACCAAGAAGCTGTACTTTTGTGCTCAGGCTTTCCTAAAATCTCTTTTACTGCACAAATCTCACACAATTTTTTCCCATTTTGAAAATTAAAAGGAAAGTGAAGTTTACAGATAAACAGAAAAGAGCAAATACTTTTGAAATAGTAAATATCTCTTTTCACAGTGACAGCAATTTAAAAATGATTAATTAAGTCCTCAAATCTTTAAGATATGGAAAGTTAGTTACTAACACCTGCAAATGCAAGTTTTAAAGTTTCTTATTTCATAACGCTGACACCAAAGCAGCTGAAATTTTGCAACCATCCCCACCGGGATGTGAATCCCAAGGCAAACCCGCACCAACCTCTCGCAGGCAGCTCCTGCAACGCGCGTCCAGCCGGAGCCCGGGGGATGCTGGCGTTCGCTCCCGGAGCACTTTTATACCCTGCTGCTCCCCGTTGTGTAACGGCTCCGTGCCCAGGGCCAGCCCTGCTTACACAAGGGCGGGGCACGGGCAGCCCCGGACACCCCCTTTACTGCCCAGTGACTCCCGGCTCACTCCCCAGTGACTCCCGGCTCACTCCCCAGTGACTCCCGGCTCACTCCCCAGTGACTCCCGGCTCACTCCCCAGTGACTCCCGGCTCACTCCCCAGTGACTCCCGGCTCACTCCCCAGTGACTCCCGGCTCACTCCCCAGTGACTCCCGGCTCACTCCCCAGTGACTCCCGGCTCACTCCCCAGTGACTCCCGGCTCACTCCCCAGTGACTCCCGGCTCACTCCCCAGTGACTCCCGGCTCACTCCCCAGTGACTCCCGGCTCACTCCCCAGTGACTCCCGGCTCACTCCCCAGTGACTCCCGGCTCACTCCCCAGTGACTCCCGGCTCACTCCCCAGTGACTCCCGGCTCACTCCCCAGTGACTCCCGGCTCACTCCCCAGTGACTCCCGGCTCACTCCCCAGTTACTCCCGGCTCACTCCCCACCTCCGCGGGGCTTACGCAAAGCGAAAGGGCGCTGGAGCAGTCCAGCCCTGGGAGCTTCCAGCTCGGACACAAACTGCAGCTCCAGGGGAAAACAGCCAGCCAGAGCCCTCCCAACCCAACTGGCACAAATATTTACATGCCTGGCTGCAACAGCTGTAATCAGGATGGGGCTTTTCTCCGAGTGTTTTTCCATGAGCCTCCCTTGTGCAACTTGCCCAGAAATGTTTTTATTAGCAATTGGACAAATTTTCGAGAGGTCCCAGACATCAGAGCTCTTCCCCAAGACAAAGGTCAGCGACCCACAACCTCACTGGGAACTGAAACACACCACAACTAGTGCTGGGCTCATCCACTTCCCCAGTGGAAAACCCTGAGTAACAACGATGGGCACAGGGCAAAGCGAGATGGAAAGGGACGCAGGAGAAGAGGTGAAAGACTTGAAACAACAACAAAACCAAGAAGACGTAAATAAAGGTGGCCAAGCGCTGGAACAGGCTGCCCAGGGAAGTGGGTGAGTCCCAGTCCCTGGAGGTGTACAAAGCTATGTAGATGTGGCACTCAGGGCATGGCTTAGTGGTGGACGTGGCAGTGCTGGCTAAATTGTTGGACTTGATCTTAAAGGTCTTTTCCAATGTAAACAATTCTACGATTCTAGAATTGCTTCCCATGGGCCTCTTCTCCTCCTTGCCCCATTCCCTTTCTGTGGGAGCACGGCCCTGCCAAGGCTGCCCTTACACTCCTGGACTCTGAATTCATCACATCACAGCCCCTGCCTCAAGCTGCCACCGAGTTACACCATCCCTACCCCTCATTTCCCTTTTCTAACTATTAATGAGGCACCATCACCCTACAGCTCATGCTGAAGCCGTAACCAGAACAGGCCACCACAAAGCAGCACCCAGGGAGCAGCTTCCGCCCGGATTTACCGGCAGCGACTCCACTCCTCGCACAAAACCCAGAGCGGGCCAAGAGCGTGGAGCTCGAGGGTAAAAAGATGAGCTCACTGTACCCGAAATGCCCTTTTTGTACCCCAGTCTGTGGAGGCAATGACAGGCCACTGGCTCCATCCAGCCCCCTTCG
>VWPU01005908.1:0-15143 GCA_013398955.1 Callaeas wilsoni
TAGGGCCTTGTGGAGTAAATGATTGTGCTCAGAAAATGTTAATCACCCAACTCCACCACCTCCATCCACTCATTACCTTGTGGTCTGTAATAATTAGATTTGTGTATAAGTAGCCTTCCTGTGGCATTGTATTTTTTTTTAATCAAGTGAGGGGTGGAAATGAAATGCTAGCATGGTTTTCATCAAGTATGGGTCTTTGTTCTCACAGATATTTACTGCTTACAGAACTTTACACCATTACACAGTTTGGTCAGCCCGTTTCAGGTAATGTGTTATGGCTAAAAAAACAGATGGGCAAGGTATTCACATTTATTTGTGAACTACAGTGCTGAAGTGTGCACCCATAATAAACGATCCCTTCTGTGTTTATCATGTCTCCTGCAATGCCTCTCTAGCTCTTCCTTTGCCATCAGACTTCATCCTTCTTTTTTTCCCTGAGAAACAAAAATGGAAAAAACTGCACTGAATGTGACTTACTGTGCTGAAATGACCACGCTGCAAAGGTCAGCCTTTCCCTGCAGTTGGCTTAATTGTGCCACACTGAGGATAACACAGTCTGTCCTTGCAGAACAACAGTGACTGGGATATTCTTGTGTGCCAGCAGGGGAAGGGATGGCTCTGGTACCTAATGTCTAGGAGGTCTGGATGTAACCCTTTAAATACAGATTTTCCAGAGTCTGGCAGTGATTTGTGGGGTAATACTGGGAAAACGCTTTCTCTTTTACCATGTCACACATGAACTCCTTTGACAAAGGAGAAGACTGATTCTTTCAAATGGTGGTGAGGCATGTGGGACAAAAGCCAGGTACCATGTGTGTCTTCTTAGAATGCTAAATGCAGTGCTTTGTGGAGATGTTAACTGGTGAAGGTTGCAGGAAATCTGGGTGCTTTATCAAATAGACTTACTGGACCTGGTATTCTCTGAGGTTTCAAAGTCTGTTGATGGAATCAAAACCAATATAATACACAAAATTATTCATGTGACTCCGAGATTTTCACTTGATTGCAGCATGGTGATAACAATGAATGTCAAAGTCAAGGATTTGATCCCCAAATGGGCCATTCTCTTGAGAGTTTAACTTGGTAATCCTTGTGGAAGCCTTCCAACTTGGAATGCTCTGTAATTCCTCAGTAGCTAAAGCACAGGAAATAAATGCATGCTATGTATTCATAAGCAAGTGTAATAGATGCTTTGAATAATGTGCTGCTCTAGCTTAGCTCAGTTGTAAGAGGCTACTGAAGTTGATGGGAACTTTTTGCAAATTTGGGGTTCTTCCCAGGGCAGCTCTTTGGCCCTGTGGCATTATTAGAGGCCTCATGGCATGTTTTTGTTATCTTTAGAAGTAATGTCCTCGTGCTCATTCCTGGTGAAAGATACATGACTACAAACAAGAGGTTTGTACTTGTGCAGTGCGGGCTCCTTCCAGAATGGTGGATCCATAGTAGCTGCCTGGTGGGAATGTGGTTACCAGCATCAGGAGCAGGCATTAGGGGACTGAGTGTCTATCAACAGATCTGCCAGGGGTGGCATTTTTGTCACACATGCCACCGAGTCACCCAGAGCACGCACAGCAGTCTTTTGCCTGGACGCTCAGCGGGTCACTAAATCAGCGTGAGATCAACAGTCCATCTCTCCCAAAGCAGAGAGAAACCAATCACTGCTAGTTCTTACTTGCTTTTGCTGTGAACATGAGCAACTGGTGGGGTTTTTGGATGGAAATTCCTATCCCTTAAGGATGCTTTTTTACCTGTTTGTGTGCCTCTGTGGCTGGAGTGCTGTAATGGCCCAAAGGAAACTGGTAGAGTCTTGGCAGTGCCTGTATTAGCTTTTTCAGGGGGAGGTGGTACATGCTCTGGCCATACTAGCAACTGAGTTACTTGGCACCTTGACTATCTAGAGAGGCCTGGATGTTTGCTTGGTTTTTTCTCTCCCAAGAGGAATAACTTTGCTATAATGAGATAGGCTTAACATTTCCACAATTCATTAACTGTCATATGAATAAGCTCTAAAGAAGAAAAACCCCTACATTTTCAGATGTTAGCCACATGTGATTGTGTAACTAAGGCTAAGTGGTTTTGTAAAAGGTCGTAAGAATTATCTTCTAAAACCTAGTAGTCATATTTCACTATAATGTTAGGTCAATATTAATGATGCCAAAGAATTACTGAAAAAAAATAAATGCCTGGGGAAAAAATCCTTAAGGCAAAGAAGGTGCATCCTTAATGGCATCTATAAATGTTCTTCTTTATCTGAAAATCTAGACTGCGTTCTCAATTTCATGTTCTCTTCTAGAGATGCAAACCCGTGTAGCTTCTGGCTTATCTGTCTAAAACACAGTGTTGAAAGCTGTTTTGCAAGGCTCAGGTTTCTGCTAGCTGTTGATTTGGCAAGATGGTGATGATTATCAACAGCATGAGAAGTGACAAGGGTCATCTTTGACCCACACAACTGCCTAGACTCAAGGAAGCTGCTCTCTCAAAATACCTCCCTCTATTATTTTGAATTTAAATTCAACTCTCAAAGGTGTGTGAGAGCTGCAGAGCATTTTACTACTGATATGATGCGCCTGCAAGTTCTACTCTGTGCCAAATTAAGCAGCAATAATTCTGTATGGCATATACTGTAGTTAAATATGGAACCCAAGCCTAATGTTTGACCTTGGGGAATTTAATTCAGTTGATTGTAGTGCTGGTGGGAAAATGAATTCCATAATTGAGGCTGAGATCTGATGTCCCCTATGGTATCTGAGTATTCAAATACAAAATTCTGGGAGAAGGCCATTTCTAATATTCACACTAATTTATCATTTAAACTGACGCATTTGGATTCCAGAACAATTGTAGGTTAAACAAAAGGAAAACAGGATATTAAAGGATCTGATGGGTCCCATCCAAGTTTTGTGTGAGTCTCTCTCTACTGGCTTTAATGGAATGTAGCCCACTCTGTAGCAACAGTTCTTGAATTCTTTTCACTGGAAACACTGACAAAAATTAATATTCCCCTAAAGTGAAACAGACCTGGGAAACAAAATAAAGCTCAGCTCTTGGAATTGTCCAAGCCAGAGGAAGTGCAGAAGTGATACAAATACCATGAGAATGTAAGAAGAGTTATTCTTTCAGTTTTAATATTTAAAGTATGAATAACAGAGATAAGGTAATGGTCTATCTGCTAATTAGAATAGTGCTGCAGATACAGTGAAAATGGAAATTTTAAATGTTCAGAGCCTTACTGGAGCTGAGACAGTAGGTATTTGAAAGACATGACTTTTAGGATGATGCTGGAATGATGTATCTCTTATTGAATAACAGCCCAAAAAAACAAGAGTGTGAAAAATTAAATACTAAACAGTTTTTTGGTATCTCAATACATCCACCTTTCACTGGGAAGAAACTGTTCCTTAGTGAATGGCATTTTCCTTTGCTATTTTAATTTGTGTGGCATGACTTTTTTTGTAGTGATGTTGTTGGCTTTGCAGTATCATGCAAATGGCAATTATAAAAATTAGATCCTGGAAGTCATCCTGAAAAGCATAATGAAAAACATTTTGTCTTTTTTCTATGCATTAACAGCAATGAATCAGATGATGCAGGATCCCTGCTTTGAGGTTGATTTTTTTGCCTTTTTTTTTAAAGAGTTATTCTGTGTAGAGTGCTAATGTTGGAAATCCCCACTCCTCAAGCTGAGAGTATTTTACTGTAACTTAAATGGTGCCAGTCAATTTAGCTTTAAATGCAGTGGGCTTTAATCCTGCAGGGAGGCAGTGCTTTGTGTGAACGAGGACATGAAAATTCAGGTTTTTTATGGGGGGGAAAAAGTACTAGTGGGCTGTGATAATATCGAAATAAGTATTGGAAGAATATATTTATCTATTTGGGGAGTAAAACAGCTTCTAGAAACCTGCTTGTCAGAATGCAACAAGGGGCATTTACAGATTTTTTTTATGGTGGGTGGTTTCCAGTTATTTGTTTGGGTTTTTTACTTGAATTTTTGGCCTCTGGTTTCCAATTCTGAGCAAGGAAGGCCTGAAAATGTGATTGCTCTGAATTCTCTTCAGCTGTGATTTCCAGCCCAAGGTACAAAGTCCGGAACTCTGCACAGGTGGAAGCTCTTTGTGTGTGCTCAGTGCTGGTAACTAAGGAGAACTCAGACCTCACAGTACATGGTACCATTGGAATTGTGCTTTAAATATTTTCTGGACAAACACCAAAAATCCTGAGGGCTTAAGTCAAGGAAAATCCCTCTTACCTTGCAAGCAACTCACAGGAGTAAATGCAAATTGAAATCTGCTTTAGATCACTCATTGCAGTACGCTGTGGTCAGGAAGAGGAGCATGTGATCGATTCCTCCACTCTAAACATTCCAGAAAAATGTATTTGTCGAGTTTATTTATAGGCACTTCTGTGGTGCTCACCACTGCAATATCATTTCATTGCTCTTAGGGCATTCATGCCTTTAATGGAAAAGGACAAATGTTTTTTCCTCTTCAGAGTTTTGCAAGTGAGGGCGCATGAGGGAAATTAATCTAAGGTCTAAATTGTGAATGTAACTAAAATAATAGGGTTTTCTTCTAAAGAATGCTACTGTTTTGCAGCAGTTTTTTGCAGATTTCTTAACAGAAACAAAGTAATGAATGTACTCTTCATGTTTCTTTAAATGCATTGTGTATTAAATGTGAAATCAAGTTAAATTCTACTATGCATTGTTCTTCTGATTTGCAGCGGTGTTTATCTAGACATTTGCTTATTCTGGTGAAGGGCACATGCCACAGGGAGTACAGCTGCTTGGAAAATACTAATCCCTTTAGTGGCCTCCTTCTGTCTCAATCCCCTAAATTCTGATGACAATGAAAAGAATTTCACTCTTAACAAGAGAATTCTATTGAAAATTTAATTCGGGGGAAAAAGAAAGAACCTTAACCATAACTAAGTGAAATAAAAACATTGTGTCAAGTGAAGTTCTTGCTCAAAATTTGACCACTGCCCTCTGCCATCCCTCACAACCTCAGTGTATAATTCAGACTTTTTGTTAGTTGGGCCACCTCGAAGAGCATCAGGAGAAGCCAGAATCAGCTGAAAGGCTAGGCCTCAAAAAAGTGATGTTTTGAGGCATTGGTCCTAGAAATCTTGAGAGGTTATGTCTTAGCATTTCTGAAGATAAGGGGTTTATTTTAAATGAACCAATAAGTATATTTTATTTTTGAGATTTGCTTTGGTCCAAAAAGTTGGGAGTTCTCAAAGGAAAATGTGATTTTTATGGGAAGGAAAAACATCTGGCATTAATGCTTGGCATTTTATATCGACTTTTCTTACTGGAATTTTTGGTTATCCTAAAAAGAAAATTAAGCAGTTTGAAATCTTAATCCTGCTGCTGCTGCTGAATTGAATCCTTAAAATCAATTTATTTCATCTGATTTTTGGATATTACTAGGAAGCCACACACTGGAGGAAAAAGTGCTATAATGATTTAACTTTGATAGACCTTTGCATACCTGAAACATGGTAAATAAGTTTTAATATTATCTCTGCTGTTATTTTGGGCCAAAATTCTCTTTGCAATATGATCCAAAATGAGAACAGAAAGGTAATTTAGAAAAAAAAAGCTGTAACTGTTAAGGCTTTAATCTACATTATTAGCACACCATGTGTGGTTTCCCTGAAAAGCATAAGCAAGCTGAAAGCTTTGACTCTCGTAACTCATTTATACAATGAATGTGTCTTCTGGTATATGTTTTGTGAGGTTTTTGCCAGTCTTGAAAATGTTCAAACTTGCAAAGGAGCCTGAGGGGAGAAAGAGTGTTCTAAGCAAAGAACAAATGGAAATTCAGAGGAAGAGAAGCAATCTGATCCTGTCTGGTAATGCAGAAAGTCTGAGGAGGAAGAGGTGTATGACTCTTCAAAGCCATAGCTGTTAGAAATGAGCTATTCAAGGTGAAATTTCACTGAGCAAAATGAACAGGAAGAGAACTGATGTGAGGGAAGGGAAGGAATTTTTTTTTTTTCAAAGGCTTGAGGGAAAGAGCTTGTGCTGGTCCTGCTGAGCCCGTTATGGAGATGTGATCCAGGAAGTGCAAAAGTTGCAGAGATAGGTCGTTCTCCGAGAGCAAGGAATGGGACATCCTCACCAGTGTAATGTGCGTGCTATTGGCTCACACCAGGAACAAACTTTGTTTATCCTTGTTGAAAATACTGTTTTTAAAGCTGGGCAACTAAATGACAGGAGCTGTCATTTATCCCCAGCTTTGGAATTTTGATGTATTGAAATACAAAACGGGCATCATAGATGTAGTGGAAGATTATCTTCCCTTCCATGTACTTCCTGCCGTGATATACGAGGGAGAAACCTGTTTTGAAGGTGACAGGGTTTCTGTCCAGAAGGTATGAGGAATTTGTTTAACTATAGGGCAAAAAAAAGGCTCATTGATAATATAAGCCAAATCTTGTTTTGCCATGATATACGAGGGAGAAACCCCTTTTGAAGGTGACAGGGTTTCTGTCCAGAAGGTATGAGGAGTTTGTTTAATTATAGGGCAAAAAAAAAGGCTTACTGATAATAAAGCCAAATCTTGTGTTAGCAGTGTTGCAAGCACAAAAGACAAGTACGTTAGAATTACAAAGCTCTCTGTAAAACCATTATATTGGTTAAAAAGCTCAGACTTTAGAGCCAGATGTCACTGGTGTTCAGTCATTCCAGTTGGGGGTGGCTTTAAGTCTTGAGTGTGATGAACTCAAGGCCATTGAGCTCAAACTTCAGTGGAGAAAATGTTCCTTACTGTTGTATGAGAAACATTCTTGGCAACCTAAGAATGGCTTCATTTCTATCATGCAGGATGCTCCACACACAGAAAAACCTGCTGCCTGACACTCTTCTTTCTGTATGGAAACAGAAGAGTAAGAGTGTGTTCATGGCTGGAATGATGCGCCGTGATTACAGCAGATTTCCATGTGTTCATCCACTGATCTGTGATATAATACAGTTCTCAGGTCATCAGAAACCCATCAGAAATTCACAATCTGAAACTGCATGGATGTGAGACATGAAAGTTACTGGAAGCACTCTTGGTCAGTAGGTGCTGCTCTGGTTTCCAAGGCAGAAGTCGATGTGTTGTTGAGGGACAGACCAAATCAGACTTGGTGCTGTAGGAAAAACAGTCTGGGCTGAGTTTTAACACCGAGCTTATAACATTTTTATCTGGCATAGCTTGATGAAGAGAGCATGACTTGGTGGAGAGAGAGAGAACTTCAATTCACTGACTTATGTTCTACAAGCTAAAACTGTTCCTGCATCTTTCTCCTCCCTGTGCTTGTTGGCCCCAGTTGTTTGGTGCTGTCTTGCTAAATAATTCCTTTCTTTTGCTCTGAGTTGCATCTGCTTCAGTGGTGACTGATACAATTCCTCTGTGTCTGCCAAAAACCTTGAATCTCCCTACGGTGAGAGGTAATGTATAATGCAAGATATGTTTAGATGTGTTTGTGTACTTCCAATTCAACAGATAACTTCTCCCTTGCAAAAATTCCACCAGTTCAGGCTTCTACATTGTTCAGGTTTGAACAGCTGGTTTTGTTCCTTGCCACCCCCAATACCCTTTATGTACCTTACACTTACATGTCAGTGATTATTTCCTTTTGGAGTGTTTTCAGAGACCTCAAACAAGAAAATCTACTGTACTGCAGACATGTGCCTAGCAGGAGTTTTACTGAGACCACCAGCTCGTTTCACATAGGTCATCAAATGGTTTTCCAAACACGTGCTGACTTGGGCTGGTTTTGAACCATTGACTTAGAGTGGAAATATTTCATATCCCTCTCTAATCCCCAGAGCCCACTGGCCTCCCACCCCTGTGGCCATTATTTTTAAGGAGAATCAATTAAGTGCAGAAATTCAGCTTTGTGTTCTTTCACTTAGGTCTCCAGCATTCTGTGCTATGTCAGGGAACTCTTATGAAGTCTGGGGGAAAAAAATGTAAAGTCGGGAGATTGCAAAGGAGTGAAGCTTGCTTTTCTTTCTAAATGGTGATAAAAACCCCCAAACTTAACTATAAAAAAAGTCAAATAACATTGCATGCTAACTACAACTTTCTCAGTGCAGCTTGAATTCTGGTGCTCCTCTTTGGACGAGCTGGGTTACTTGATTTCAAGGAGTTTTATGATTTTGGTTTTTCATTCTTTGCAGAGACAAGCAGATCTGATAAACAATGTATGCATGCATATCTTGAGTCTCTCTAAGTGCTTCTTCTGCATTTTCTTCACAATAAATATTGTGAAGCTGGCACTTCTAGTTACCACAGTATTTCAGGGAGCTATATCCTTGAACATGAAAGTAGAGGAGGAGCTGCAAAAGTGTGTAGAACAAAATTATGGGGACTTGACATACTGTCTGGAAAATATGTCTGGAAAGCTGTGGGTTTCCTTTTTACTCATACGCCTCTAAGTGGATTTGCTTTATTGCAATGCCAATAAATAATTTAAGCCATTTATTAGACAGCTTGTGATCCTGTCCATTAGGCTAGTGTGTTTTTGTTATGAGGGTAGAAATTTCCTTGATTTTTTTTTTTCTGCTGTTTCTATCATGGATAGTATGGATAGGTCTACAGCTTTTTTAGTCTTAATTGCATGGGCATCTCTTGCTTTACCAATTCTCTTATAACCTCTGCTGAGTAGAGCACTGATAAAAGTCTGTTGCCATCTGTAAAAAACAGAGATGAATAAGCTCATTGTCGTGGTATATGAGTTAGGAAAGTGACAGATTTATTCCAGTTTTATGCAAGATTTCAGGAGCAGTGTTAAAGCCCTTTCAGGGTCTGAAGCTCTTTAATTGCGAAATGGATGTGGGACCTTTACTTTCTAGAAGGTTTAGAAAACCTTTCCAGAGAGAGGTTAGGAAACTCTTCAAGAATGCTTGCTCTGGGAATTCCTCTACCATTGCAAAATAAGGTACTCTTCAAAATTGTTATTGCTTAGATATTGGCCTTCCAACATTTGTATGTTTGACTGTATTTTTTGAAGCTCTTTCAGGATCTGAAGCTCTTTAATTGTAAAATGGATGTTGGGCCTTTACTTTCTAGAAAGTTTAGAAAACCTTTCCAGAGAGAGGTTAGGAAACTCTTCAAGAATGCTTGCTCTGGGAATTCCTCTACCATTGCAAAATAAGGTACTCTTCAAAATTGTTATTGCTTAGATATTGGCCTTTCAATATTTGCATGCTTGATGGTATTTTTTTTTGCCTTTTTCCTCACTTGGTAACTTCTCTGAGATCAGGTGTTTACAGTATCACCTCGGGGTCTACTTTTTTTGGTAGTTCTGTTTGATAACAGTTCAGAAGCTGTTTCCCTTCCACCATCCTTCTTCAGCAGTGGCCGGTGGCTCTGCCTAATTCTAAATATAGCATAAAAACCTAAGCAAAATTTGTGGTGAGCTAATTAAAGACAGTATGGCAGAAAGTGCTAAAAACATGCCAGTCCTAAGGGAAAGCAAGTTCTCAGTACTTGCAGAGTTCCTTGGTGCTCCTGTTTGCCTGGTAACTCCTAATGACTGCAATTAGGGAATTGCTGGAATTCTGAAGGCTTGCTCTAGGGCCTGACATCTTGGTGAGCTTCGTGTGATAGATCCTGCTGCTTCATAGAGCTCCCCTGGAGTCCAAAGGCTTAGTCACATCTCAACATAACCAGTTTGTTGCCAATTCAACACTTCTCTTAGTTTAGCAAATTCTGGAAGGCCATTTCTCTGCTGCCCTGATGTAAAAGGTGTTTGGTGTTTGTTACTGTCTTACAGAATCTCGCTTTGTCTGTTTTACCTTCGAGATGAGGTACAAATACATGTTGTTCCTTTCAGTAAAGTCCTGTTGGGAATATTTTCCTTGTTTAAGTGTTGTTTTAGTTCTCTTCTTTGACTTTTAGCTGAGCAGGAGAGTAGCTGAAGTGCAGTCAGATCTGACTTGGAGAATTCAGTGTATTGCTGTGCATTTGTGCTTGAAGGGAGGCATGTGAACACAGTTGTGATCCCACAGAGTTTGTTCCAAAGCTAAGATTTTGAGTTTTTAGTCTGCTTCTGTCAAGATCAATGAGAAAAAAAAATTTCTACTCTCTCCTGTAAGAGCAAGACCTCTTATTTCTAAGTTTTTCCTGATTTTCATGGTCAAATGCACTAAGATATCCTTAGCTGCCTACAATTTTTTCCCCCCCCGTTTTTGGATGGCTGCTGAAATAATAAAAAGCCAAAATATATCAGGACACCTAGTCTCTACTTGGCAATATGTATATAAAGGAATAAATGGTGTGAAGGAAAGGCTGTAAATCTCTATATGGCAACCTTGGTCTTGGCATTTCATTTCCATGGAAAAATCATCCTTTGCGCCAGTTTCAGGTTTTTCTCACTGCAATCAGGGTAAGATCAAATCCCTTCCAGCTATCTCTGCTGCAAGCAGGCAGTGGGAAAAGCTCCAGCCTAGCCTTAAGAAAGCATTTGGTTGATATGTCAGTTGTCAGCAGCTTCTTCCCTCTGACTCTATCCCCTTGCTCCTAGAAAGCTCTTTCCTGAATAAGTGGTAGTGTCTGCTCCCAAAGCAAATGCAAATGTTCTCAGAAGCCCTGGAAGGGAGAGGATCCTGCCTGTTGCCCTGATGAGCTGTTGGGATAAGTGGAAAGAGTTCCTCTGAAGTCACTGTGGCTTTGCTGATTTACATGCACATAATTTGCTGACATATTTTTATAGACTGTTGCCACGTTGTGTCTGGAAATGAGAAGGATTAACGTGTGTCTGATACTTGCTGACTTGACCTCTTCTGTACCAGTTAAGCTGATCTTCTCCCTGCAAAACTGAGTCATTGTAGCAATTTCTTTTCCCTCTTCACTTTTCTGAGTTAAAATGATAATCCACAACAAGGGCACTAACTTTCTGTAGTCCTAACAAATATTTTACGCCTTGTCTTTATCTTGCTTTTTCATCAGAAGCTGCTGATCTGTGTTCTCACCCCGTTGCCCCTTCCCCTGTTGGTTTATGCCTGCTGAATCCCACTTTGCATCACTGTCATGGAGCACTGGAAGTTGTGCCTGGTCTCAAAATCATCGGTGTCATCCTCTCTTATGGCATCTTCCAGAATACTGTAACGAAAGGTGAAAATTTGTCAGCTGATGTTTCACTTTCACTTCACTCAGTAGCATAGAGTAAATTGCTTGTGCTGATGTTCATCTTGTTTAACTTCTGGAGCCCAAATAAATGTCTAGATTGACTTTCCTGCTCCAGCATTCCTCTACAGCCAGTAATCTTTCCAGAGGGAGTCCTTATCACAAAGTAGGATTAATAATCCACAGGAGGTGTCTGCCTTAGACCAAAAATCTAGGACAGTTCTGATGCCTCGGGAGAGAGGAGAGGCAAATGACATGTCTGGGATTTCATGGGGTAGGAAAATTTGGTGGCAGCTGTTGCCATAAGAAGCGAGTGAAAGGCCACAGGGTGGATGAGGATCCACAGACACATTTCAGCTGCTTTTCCAGTATTGAGGTACCAAGGCAAGGCACTTCACTGCCTTGGGAAAGGTGCTCTCCTTGAATATGAGAGGCTTGTACTGCTCTGCATGAAGTCTTGCACATAATAAAGACAAAAATGCAGGGAGAAATCACTGATCCTCTACTCTGGAGTTGCAAGTGCTGAGCACTTGGGTCTCTCTGCTCCCTGTGATGTGGAAGCACTGCTGGCTCTCGTGGCCAAAGGGTGTTGCTGGGTTTGGGCAGAGCATGCAGCGTGAATAATAGCGGGAAATTAGGAACAAAGAGCATTTGAACTCCTGATCAGCAGTTCAGCTATGCACCAAAATGTAAACATTTGGCAAAACTGTCTGGCACACATGTTTCATATTTCAAAAGATGAGTTAAAAATTTCTAAAAGCTTAAGGGCTTTGATGTTCTCCAGTTCCTTCAAAATGAATTCCTCCTAAATGAATATGTGAGGAATAGATTCTCTCTTCTAAGAACTTATGAAATGTTTTGGAATTTTTACTTTTGTCTTTACTAAAGGAAAGTGTGGGGATGTATGAAATGAAAAAAATAGAAATACAGAGACAGTATCCAGGTTAAGGCTTACCAGAAGTTCCAGGGTTCTTGGCTGAAGACAGCTTCCACACAACAAAAAGAAATTAAAATTTAAAGTGAGAATATTAACTCTCCAGGATCACTGTCCTTGTTCAAGTAAAACCACATGTACAACAATTTTGCTGAATGAGCTATGCATGCATCAAGTCCTGCAGAGGGGAGGATTGGAGAAAAAAGGCCTACCCAATGGTCATGAGCAAAAACAATCACAAAAATATTTCATATTGGTTATTTTTGCTGTGGGGAAGCACTTTATGACTAAAACAAAACAGCGTCTAATTAATGTTAAGCAATTAGGAAAGACCTTGTATCCAGGAAAAGCATGGCATGTAAAAGTGCCAGCAGCACAAGGGATCTGCCACTCTCTATGGGACACTCCATCTCAGTAGCCTGAGCTTGGCTCCTTTCTCTGACTTTCAATTTGAACCTCGAGATGATAGAACCCTTCAGTACGGTGTTTTAGTGCTGATTCTTCCCTTCAATGTACTTCCAAATGCTAAGGGAAATGAGGACGTTTGGCCTGGGATACCCATGTTTTCCCCAAAGCTGAACAGGTCCAGAGTAAAGTCTGTGTGTGGACAGTATTTTGCCACATTTTCTTGGTGAGAGTTTTGTTATGAAATAAAGGGCGAATCTATCATTGTTGATACATTCCAGGAATAGGCAGCAAAGATACATGGCACCCTTATATTTTACCACCAATCTGCATAAAACACAGTATCAGGCAAAAGCTCAGAGGGCTGCAGCCTAAATTTTGAGTGCAGGCAACCTGATTGAGGAGTGAAAGACTAGGCATGCTTGAAACTTGCACCCCAACTGTGTCTTCCTTTGGCAGAAACTTTGGATCTCCTTGTGCCTAAAGATCCTCTGCTACAGACTTTACCTGTTCTAGTGCTTTTAATTGCTGGTTGTAAATAAATAACTGGCCAAAAAGTACTCAGCCTCCCTCTGTAGTTTGGAAATGATGATAGTTTTGTGTGCAGTGATAGTGTGAGGTTCAGGAGAGCAGCCACAAGGGAATGACTGCACAGAGAGCATTGACTAGCAGATATCTTCTCCCTTTTCTCCTGAAAATGTCAGAGGTCATTTAAACCTCACAAGGACCCCAAATCAGCAAGAACTCTTCTGTTTTGGCAACACGTGGTGAGAATTTTGGTTCAGGTTCAAAATGGCTTTTTAACATTTTTTACTGATGCAGAACTCTGAAGAATCTTCCCAGAGTAAAGGAGATGGGGAACAGGATATCCACAAATAAGTCCAGGTGTTAAAAATGCTGTTTGTTTTTTTCCTAATAGGCATGGGGTTTTTATTTTTTCCCATAGACTTGGTTTTATAGGTAGGGGAAATGCAGAAAAGCATAGAGCTGCTCTTGTCCAGGTCGTTATGTCCGAAAAAATACCTCCTCTAATTTAGGCTGCTCTTTTGCTTGGGCAGTAAGTATCTGTGAGCAGAACACCTAATATTTAGTCAGTCTCAACTCATCAGCTCAGCCACCAGCATCCTCTGACTGCAGCCCAGGCTCGCTTTGCAGGCCTGGCTACAGAAGCAGATTCCAGAAAATTAGTTTAGCATGTCAGTCCAGCACGGACCTCCAGGCTCTGGGAGGAGGAATGAATGGAGGCACAGTTCTTGTGCAGACCACATGGACTGGAGACTGCCCTCTGATTTACACACATGCTGAGCTCGGGGGAGTGCACAGGTGTACGTGGAGGCAGAAACAGGCATGGTTGTGTTTGGTTTTTTTTTTTAAAAAGCGATGCAGACCTGGGCTGTGCAGCCAGATCTGTCCCAGTCTGGCACATGCTTTATGTCCACCCAGTAGCAAACCTCATACCTGAGGCTAGGTTACAGAATGTGGTGTTAGTTCAAAGTGACTTTGTACTGCTGCCAAACAAGGAACAGGCTCATTGCTTATTCTGCAAATCAAAAATACATTGTAAAAAGCAACATAACACAGAATTAGGGTTGCATGGTTTAAACATTAAACAGCCAGCAGAAGCGAAGGGAAAGATTTCTGTGTCGGCATCAGCCCTAAGCCAGGCTATTTCTATTGCTATTTTTCCAGCTAGACATGCAGCTTATGACCAGTGCTTGCTCTTGATGAAAGCAGTGTTGATTTTGTGGTGTGGGAGGCAAATAGAGCCTTTAAAGGGGCTGGTATGAAGAAGTGCCAACTGGGCTATAAACCTCCTCAGTGCATCTGGTCTAATTTTCGGCTTGAACTGACCTGAAACCGTTTCACAGAGTGAGGGATGTCTTGAGATGGTGTTTGCTCAGTACAGTTGAAGAGAGGCCATGGCTTGGCTTCCTCAGGTAGACAATTGCAATGTCTAACTGAGCCCAAAGGATGTGTGTAGGCATGCTGGAAGCTACAGAAACCTTCTCCCCCTGTTTAAATAGCCATAACTTGGAGGTATTGAAACACAATAAATATGGCTCTCTGGTTAAGACAGCTGCATCTTCCTCCCACCTCCACTCTTGTTTTTCCAGCTAGATAGCAGAGCTGAATCTGGCAAGAAGGTTGATTTGAATCTATCAAAACCAGGCCAGTTGGAAGAATTAAAAACTGATCTACTTGATCGTGCCCAAGAAAGATCAAAAGTGCATTTCAGGGCCTTCAGTGAGTTGAATTGCTTTTACGTGTGTAACACAACTTGTGACACTGACAGTTCTTAAGTATTTTAGGTTTTTATCAGTGAGTAGCTAGTCTTGCCCACAAGCTATTTAACTTGCTTCCGAGACATGTGGGCTGTAAATTGGTTTAAGAAGCATGAGATATAGATTGTTGATATGTCTCTCCAGCCACTGGAGATGCTGGTTGAAGTATGCAATCTATAGATTTGCAGCCCTGTAGGTGCAGCTGAAACAGTTGTGAAAGCAGGTCAAGAAAAGCAAGAGCACATGCTTCTGTTTGGCAAACACAGCCAAAGCTTTCACTTCACTGTTATTTGCATGTCGTACTCCAGGTTCAGGCTCAATGGGTTTGACAAACTCATAGTTTAAGATTCCTGATTAACGGCCCAAGAATTAAAGCCTGTGGGTTTTTCCTGTGTTCTGTTC
>VWPU01005909.1:0-23756 GCA_013398955.1 Callaeas wilsoni
CTCTGAAGGATGTTACAGGTCAGGTTCAGTAGCAGAACTGATTATGCCACGATTGCCCCGAGTGATACTTATGAAAAGAAGGAAAGAGGCCACAAGCACTGAAAGTCAACACCAAGTGCTCAGAACATTCACGGAGAATATGAGATAAAGAGAAAGGGCTTAAGTGTGTGTCCCAGATGGCAGACAAAAGTATATTTTCATCCCTGTTCTAAACTACAGACTCATTCAGGAACTGAGGTTTGTTTTTAACATCATCGGTCATTCTTGGGCCAAAATCATATCCCAAAGATGAGTGCTGATTCTGAAAGGGAACTTGTTGAGAATCATTTGCACAAACAGTCATAAGAGTGGATACTTGAACCTGCATTTCTCTGTGGCTGACACATCTCCATCCTTTCCACCACAGTCCAGCCTAGAAATTAGTCAAAAAAATATTCAGAACTGGCATAGTCAATACTTTGTCATCAATGATCAATGTTTTCTGATGAAATATAGTCTCAAATAACTCTATTATACAGTTACGTTGCAATGTGTAATTAAATGGAAATTAATTGTATTTTCACAATAAAATATCTAGGCAAAAATAGTAATTCCACTGAACAATTCTGCTTTGCACAGAATCCAGACATATAGGTGTACCACTTGTCATAATCATAGAAAGATGGGAGAAAAAAAATCAAAAGGAGAGTTTCATGGTTTGATCCAACAATCATAAGGAGGATTTAATGGAATTCTTAACAGCTAAATATTTAGACTTTGATATCACGCCATCACTTGGCATGTAAGGACTCAAACAGAAATGTAATTACTGGGGTTTTAGATCAGTTTTGAGGTAAAGTTTAGTTAATTTTTAACTTAAACAATTGTCATAAAAAGTTGTTTGATCGCTTGAAAAATTTTCTTATGCTTATATAGCAAAATTTTGATATTTAAAATATACATTTGCTAGCAGCTAAATCACAGTATTACATGTTGATGATTCAAATATCAGGTACTCCAGAATTTCCGTAGCACAGTCACAGCTGAAGTATTTGCATGTATCTCATCATACTGACCGTACTTAGTATAATTACTACTGGGGGTTTTTTGTTAGGTTTTTAAAAAATATTTCCAATTCTTTTAACTAATACATTGTCCAAATTTTTTAAAACCCCAAAACTTAGGGGTTTAGTGTATTTTTCAAAAACAAGTGACACCGGAAAAACCTGATTCCATGTGAACCTTAAAGCTGGAAGAGCACAAGTGGGAGCTTCTGAAAAAAAGGCAGATAGCCATTCCAATTTCTATTTTAAAAAATGGTTGAATTAAATAGTGAATTAAAGGCAAGATTCTCTCCATTCTGTCTTTCCCCACTGCCAGACAGACCTCTCTTGCAGCCAAGGCCCAAAGCTGGGATGCAATGTGTGACAGATCCACAATTACTTCAGTAGCCTCAGTATCACGATTCATGATTTTGTGTAAAATGTGTTCAATAGTACGAGTGAGTGTCAAAGTGCATGAAAAAAGAGTGCATCAGAGGCTAAATGCAGTGACGTGTCTTGTAATGTGGAAAGTTTGAAAACTGTGTCAACAGGCTTTGATAATATCCCTTAAAATAAGAAGAAATTGAGTTCAGTAGTATAGTAGTCACAGATTTTAACAATCAAAAAGCAAATGTTTGATTGATTGAAGTAGTACTTCTAGTTCTCAGAGGATAATATATGTTGATATAAATCTAATTTTATTTTGAAGAATCATCTCTTATTTCCTCCTTTTTTTGGGCACTATCATTGTTACTCTGTTAGAAGTCATTATCAAAACATCTTTGTCTGACAGTAGGACTGGGAATAATTAGATTTAGTCCAGTCCAGTCCAGTCTAATGACTCTGGTGCATTGACTTAAGACCTGACCTTTGTTGACTAATTAAAAGGATTCGGTATCAGATGCAAGTGTTGTGATTGTTTTTTATGCCCTACAGCACTTCTGGTCAGAAAAAAGATTCTAGTTTGCTATTCTCTGCATGTTTTAGTTCAGATATTTTCCATCTTTGAAGAGGAATAAATGTGTTGTTAATTCTTTGCCTTGCCATCCAAAATATTGTTTAAAATTGTTATTAAGTTCTCACCTCAATGAAACGCTAATTCAGAGATACTGAGACTGTGCAATATCTGGATAAACTTATGATTTAAAAAAGCAAGCACAGTTTTTATTAACGGGGTTTTTTTCCCTTCTCTCTCTCCTCTGCTTTCCCATTCTTAGAATGCCTATGAATCCCATGTTCTGCTCCAGCAAACATTCCAGTATTGCATCTACATACAGACAGCATCCTAAAATACAGATCTTCAGCATATCCCTGTTTTTGTCCCCCAGTGTTCCAAAGAAAGACCGACAGAATTTAGCAACTCTTGCAGGAAATTGTTCCATTCTAAGTTTCACTTGGTCTTAGCTGACAGTTTTCAGGCAGAAGCAAAATTACATTGCTCTTAGTACAGACTGGATAAGCTCTCATTGTAAAGGGAGGAGAGGATTAGGGCTCATTCTTCCTTCAGCCCTGATTTCTACTGTTCCTAAGTGAAGTTTGTGGGTTTCATCTGCAGAGCCTCTCAGTAAATCCAGCCAATGTCTTCATAGGCTAAATCGATGTGGGAAGCTGTGTTAGACTTTTTGTACTCTTTTTATCATTCAGCTGCCATGTTTCCCTCTATAGTCACAGTTACCCTGCCAAAGTACTTGCTATGAAACAAGGTTTCTGTGACCATTCCAGCTGGTTTTTTTCATTGCATCTTGAAATTGTGTATGATGATCTTCCATGCTAACTGGCTGTAAAGACGGTAAACTTCAGCTTAGTGTTCTGCCATATTTCAAAAAAAAAAGAAAAATTCAAAATTGGCCAGCTGACAGTGGGAGATTTCTCTTCAATCCTTACACCATTACATTATCTAAGTTGAGTTTTGTGGCAATTTTCATATTTTAAATGTTCCTTTTTATTTTCTAGTCTGTAGCTCTTTCTAGATTAGTAATGGAGAAGACAGATAAAAAGGTGTCACAAACTTCTGACCTGGCTTAAAGATTGATGAAAGTATCACTAGAGACTGTATTTCTTCTACCAGTTCTCGTAACTAGGGCTCATACTGTCACATATTTAGTCATAGTTGGTGACATTTGGTTATGCAACAGGCTTTTTTCTTTTACTAAAGGAGATTTATTGTTGCACTATAACAGCACGGAGCAATGGACAATCACAATAATCTTATTAGAAAGATGATGTTGAAGGGTTATTTTGCCAGAATGTTAAAGTCACTATTTAATTGCACAAACAGCATTATATAGAATGAAGAAAATCCAGGAGGGAAATCTTCACCCAAAAATAGCAGTGTCACTAGAAAACATTCTGGGGCAATTTTCTCTGGCTTGTTCAGCGTCATCAAACCATTAATTCTAGGTGATACTTTCAATGACACTCCCTCAGAGGAACAATATTAGGCATTCACTTGTATGATCTTCACCTTGTATGAAGAGAATGAATAAAAAATGAAGTTCTTCACTGTGAACTATTCCCAACTAGCTATTTTCATTTTAAAAAATGTTTATTTTACTTTGACAGTCTGGAGGTTAAATTAACTCTGAGTTTTCTGTTTTACTGTGAAGCTAGTGGGAAGACTCAGAGCATATTGCTGCCTCTTAAGATGGTAAAGGAAGCAATAAACTATAGCCGAAATGTTAGTACTCTAACACTATGAAATGTCTAAGTCATAGACTCATCAAAAACTTTCTGACCAGTGATGCTTTGTTCTATCAAGAGCATACAAGATCTTGATTACTGATACAGAGCCATGGGAAATAAAAATGAATTAGGATGCTGCTTCAAAATAAACACTCCCAGGGAGGCATTTTGAATGCCACGCAATGTTTCCTGTGCATTCCACATGTGTCTATGTAACTCCAGTAGAGGTACTGTTCCTGAGCCAGCTACAGAAAGGATTTAGGTTCTTGTACACATTTAAGGATTTGGTCCCAATTTATTGCCCTTGCCTAAACAAGAGAGAATATTTTGACCACTCTGACTGTGAAAAAAGCATAGAAGTGTATTGTCATGCATATGCCTTTGCCCTTCTTAATAAAACACTGTAAGCAGAATTTGGGACATACTCTGCATCACAAATTTTGTAATTGCCTTCTCTCTATCATTAGTAAATCTTAACTGAATTCATGTGGATAGAGAGTTTTCTAAACAGTGAGGATTTTTTTGAAAAGGCTGAAATTCCCAGTCTTTTAGCTGAGGTTACCAGAATCTGTGTGGAGAATAGCACGTGTCACTGCAGTCATGTCACAAAATACACTGCACTGGGCAGCTACACTGACAATCACACCAGCTTTTTCTAGAATTAACTTGTAAAGCAGACCAGTAGTGGAGATATTTGCTACTAGCTCATAGAGAAATGAGTTCAGAGCCTTTTGAAGTATTTGTTCTGTGCTCTCGCTGATAAACCACAGCCTATTTATTATACTATTTATGCTTCATTGTTCAAAATGTACTTGCCTATTATGAAGGGCTGCTGCATCGCTAACTGAATGAAAATCTTAAATACACAGAGTCCTACCAACTATTTTGTAGAATATCTTTTAAAAGTACGTCTGCAGTTGGATATTCAGACTGACTAGTTGTCCTCATTTATGCAAATATAGCCTATAGCTAAAAGCTTTGTATATTTGTTTCCCTATGGTATTAGTATTCAAAAAATAGGACCTTGTTTCAAGGGCATTTTATAAACACAGAACTGTAATTTATATAGCAAATTACAGCTCATACAAAATGTGTGCACTGAGCTACAGATTAACATATTTAATTTCACTATTACCTGCAAACCTATTTTTTTCCATGCACTGCTCTAATTAGCCATATAAAATCAAGTCAATATATTGTAAGCAATTATTTTAGTGGGAGTAGAAAGAGAATCTGAATTAAATATATGGTAAGAGATAATATCTTATGGAAATTAATATACTCATTTGTGTCAAGAAAAATGTGTTCTAGCTAAATTTTATAAGATAGTTTGGAGTTCAAACATATGACTCATGTAGAAGTTGTAGTTTTATAGCTCCTAAGATGTTAGACTGTGGATCTGCTTTTAAGTTCCTTATTAATGTGCCAGTGCTCATTCTTTGATATCTACAGATTGTCAGTAACTACTGCCATTTCATATTGTGAAATTTCTCCGATTATGAATATTCACTCCCCCTACAGTCAAATATGTAAACTGTTAGTAACTCTGTATGTTAAAAGAAGGGCTTTTTCTATCATTTAAACGTATAAATCATACCTGGCTCTTCATCTTTTTTTTATTATTCATTTTTACTTTTGTAACTATTTACTTGAGAGAATTAAATGATGATGAAAATCAAAATGTAACCTTCCTTTCATTGAAATCAAAAAGTAATCCTCTAAAGAGTAATTTTTTCTTTACCATTTTACCCTCAAAAAGTATGAAAGCTAAATATGAAAAGTCTTTTTAAGGAATAAGAAAACAAAAAGTGATTCATGTGATAATGAACTTCAGCTGTTTCCTCCTAATACAGTTTCCAATTGTGATGGTATTTAGACAGCACAAACCATTTTCTAGCAATAAGAGCATTTAGCTGATCAAGTTGCTACAATTCAGAATTTTGCACTCAATTCCAATTGTGGAGTCTGCAATATATGCCACAGTTAAGTTCCTTTTAAAAGAAGGATAACAGTTCCTCTTAGTTCTTGCTCACAATCTCAGAATATCCAGCAAAATACAATGCTAACTGCATGGAAGTCTGATGACTGCATAACTATCTTTTGGCCTTAAAGCAACTCTTCCTCATTTCTTGGCATAGAAGTTGCAGCCTGACATAGCTGCCTTATACCTCTACTCTGCCCTGGGAGATAACATGGAATCTTATTGCTTGGAAGGGCCTCCCTAAGAAA
The DNA here is from genome assembly GCA_013398955.1 of Callaeas wilsoni. Classification (NCBI taxonomy): domain Eukaryota; kingdom Metazoa; phylum Chordata; class Aves; order Passeriformes; family Callaeidae; genus Callaeas; species Callaeas wilsoni. The sequence goes on from VWPU01005909.1 coordinate 5,934, forward strand.
GCAAGCAGAAAATAAAGTCTTTTAGAAAAGGTACAAAAAATTGGATTATGTTTTTGCCCTCTTGCCTCCAGCATCACACAAGAATAGCTAATGCACAAGAAACTTCCTGGATCTAGAACTGTGAAGAAAAGTTTTCCCATCTCATGAAAAGTCAAAGCTTCCAGATGCTTTACTGTTTCCTATCTGAATAAATCAGTGAAAACTACAAAAATACAGTGCACACAGGCGTGTTCTAGTTCTTCCCTTAGCATTCTCTCATATCCCAGCTGAGCATCCTGGCCACTTGAAGTCTGAGGTAAGTTGTTCTCAAACTTCCCACTGTAGCTTTTTTATCTTCTATGAACAGAAAATCTTCATTTGAAGAACCTGTATCTGGACAGAACATCAACTACTAACCAGCCTTAAGCAGCTGTATTACATATATATATAAATAACCACATACACACACACACACACACACACACTCTCATTCTCCTATGAAACAGCTGGATTTGGACAAATCATCATCTCAAGTGAAGCTCATTCTGTTTTACAAATCCAAAATAGTTTCCCCAGCTATAGGAGGAATAATTCCCAATCTTCCATATTAAAGTGTACAAGTAAAAGAAGTGTGTATAAAATATTTTTATTTAAAACTTTCCTTAACATTGTAGGACAAATTGGCAACATGGTTTCAACCCAATCTGTAAAAATATGTGGAAGAACTTCAAATGTGACAGCTAAACTTGCACTCAACATAAAGTGCAGTAGGAGTGACAGAAAAAGTGACAGACAAATTAAAGAGCTACCTCTGTTTTAGCAATTTTTTTGTGACAGCATTTTAAAAGTTTGCTGGGCAATTACTCTAAAATGACAGTGTACTGCTGCGCGGGTAGTACACTGAGTACATAAAAGAACTTGTCAATAGCTATTTCAATAGGCACTTTCAAACTCACTGGAGCCTTAGTATACATCATTACGTCATTAAAATATTAATTTATATCAGCTTTTACAGATGTAAAATTGTTGCTGCACCTATTTTGCTAATTAACTCTGACATTTATGCTTCTGCATGAATGTTACATACTTCAGAGACGGTTCATTTCTATATGCTAGTTACTTGTCTGTGGATTGAATCAACATGCTTGTAATATCAGAACCAAAAGACTAAGGACCCAAATATGGCAAACATTTGGGTCAGTGATGCACTCTTGCATTTAATTTTTCTTCCTCAGTTTCTTCAGCTCAGTCCACTCTTTGGAGGACTGCAAAGAAATTATTTCCATGTAGCATTTTAAAGGCATGTTCATTTTATTGTAGCAGAAATTATGTCAAGTATGAATTGTGATATTTTTTCAAAAGAAAATGGTTTCCCTACAAAGCAAATACAAATATGGTCGTGTAACAGAAAATACTCAAGTAATACTACAGAAGAAATATTTTGCATCTGCTTTATATTACATACCTTCTGTATGCTTTTTTGGTACATATTTGCTCAATATTAATAATGGACCACTTTAGCAGTTTAAAGATTCTCTGCATATTTCAGTAAAAATGGAATAGATTTTCTTTTTCTCACACATATCAGAGGTTTTCCAATCACTTTAAAGAAGGACTGTCCTAATCTTCCCAGACAAAGTGACTAGTTACATTTTTCATCACATTACTCTGGCCGATGAGGTGTTAGAATAAGATGATCCAAACTTAGTTTATATCAGAATTATTCAAGTGATTCTAATGCCTTTAGTAAAAATATTAATCCTGGATAAATCCTGCTGATGCAGGGTCAAGGCACAGATAAATAGGGTTTTTCACTTCCATGGTACAAGTTTGAATTTATTCTACTTTAGTATTGTCCAGAAATTATCAGGTATAAGCTGGCCTGAGTTAAGTTCCCTGTAGGAAACCAGTACTAAAACAGATGGAGATATACAATACTACAGTATTCTGTTATATACTGAAAGACTTATGAGCCATCCAGGACCCTGTTGTTTCTAAACAACACTTTCAATGTTAGCATGTAAATGTGCGGGAAAAGGTAAATGCTATCCAAGAGGACTTCCTATCAACCACCTCAAATAGCTCACATTGTGCTCTTTCCCCAGTCCTTCACATGGATTTGTACTTGGTGTCATCTCATGGCTCAGGTTTGCATTTTGCTGCTACAGAACAGAGCCAGTGTGACAACCTAGTACCAGTCATGATTTTTCAGAAATTCTTAAACATTTCTAGTTTTAAAAAGTGACATATTGGGATATTACTGATAGAGGTAAAGCCAGTTCAATGTTTTCTGAAATTAAAGTGCTTTTTTAAGCAACATAATACAAACCAGTCCCTGTAATTAAAGATAGGCTATAGCTGGAGCACGCATGTGTCTCCCAATAGTACATGCTCAAACCCACACTCAGATCATTTTCTTCAATCAGACAGAAAATATGTGGGGAAGATGTTTCCAGTGAAATCATACCCAGTCCTGTAGGTGAAGTGCACACTGGAGCTCTGGTGCATTGGCTGCAATGTGTCTAAAGTCCTGTAACTATCGGTTTTAATCCCTGCCCTCTACCTGTTTAAAGACATTGCACTGCTGAAGAGTAGTTCACAAGCTCTCATGCACTATTCACAAAATATATGAAATTTAGCACCTTAAGATTCTCTTTCACCTCAAAACCCAGTTTTATTTAGATACTGCAATATCTAGATTCATGACAGTAAGTGAAGCACTACCACAAAATAATACAACACTTTGAGGCCCAGGTCTCCATTAGATCCTGCAAACCAATATTGCAGGAGGTGTGGTATTATGTTAAAATAGTTAAAATCCTAATCTCAAAATATTTATTAAAAACTGACTTCCAGATTCTGGAATTTTGAGCTACATAATGTTATTAGGTTTTGACCAGCAGTTATATGCACAGTTCAAACACACTTCTAAACATCTGGCCAATAGCTTTACCTTATTCAAGTACTGAAAGTCATCCTCACTCATTTTGTAAGAAAATGACCAAAACTCACAACACAGCAAAGAAATACCAAGCTGTACAGTAATTTTTAAAATGATAGAATGGTTATAAAATAATTCACAGTGGTGCATATCACTACACATAAAATGCATATTTTGAAGATTTGTACCATCTCTTCAATCACACTCACAGGAAGCAAAATAATACAAAAGCAACAGTATAGAATATAGATATTATTGGCATTAAACTATGTATCGCTACTCCATGTGTTATGAAGTAAACTTAAATCTACATCACTAAGGAAATTCAGCAGTAAGAAAACAGTTTTCCTCTGATAAGTGTGGCAGAACTTACAATACACATTTCTCTCACTGAATTAGCTTCTACCTAGTTACAACAGTCAAAGAATGGCTTTAGTAACACAAGAATTCAAAATGCATTCAGGCAGAATTCCTGTCAAAATAAATGGGAATATCTCCTACAGCTCTGTTTCTGAAAATGCATACACGTGCATATTGAAGGCCACGGGCCCGCATGCTTAAAATTAATCCCACATAAATCTATGGGCTCAAAGCCTGAAGAGGGAGTACAAAACTGAGCCTTACAGGAACAATGGCTCAGAGATTCCAAAAGGAATTGCTTACAAAAACTTACATTAAGACTGCAATGCTTAACTCTTCTAGTCTCCTTTGAAAAATCTCTTCATTTACCCCAGCTATTTCCTGAGTAGTTCAAGCCTTCTGTGTGCCAGGAAAAAAAGAGAAAATATATCCTCACTGCCTTAACTATTCATGCACTAGGATTCATGCACTATATGAATAGTTTTGATCCAGATCAAGTACTCCACTTTATCAAATGGCATAAATATCTAATATGATAATGCTAGACCTGTATTCATTAGTGCTTTAGTCAACGGGGACATACTTGTAACAGTAAGACACTGTCACTTCCGAGGGAAAAGATCATTTTGTGACAGGTAAATTATTGCTGTATCTCATTAGGAATGTTATGTTCCTGTGCTAAGACATACCAATTGCAAAGTGGTAATCATCATAATAGCATCAAGATGTTGCTATATATAATCTAGAAATCAGAAGAATGTGTTCCCCTTGGGTCTGCACAGAAATTTCAGTGCAATTATCAATACTTTACAATTAATTTCTGCTAACTTTTCTCCCATAAATCAATGGTGCACACAATACCAAAGAACCAAAGCATTCCTTTGGATGGGCAGCTCTTCAAGATCCCAAGCTTATAAATGCCAACTGTTTCTCTAGTTCAGAATCAGCTGTATCAGTGTCATCTCATTCAGCAAGGAATTCTTAGAAACATCTCTGCCCGATGCTAGGGAGCACCAATAGTCCCATCTGACCTGAAGAGATCCTGAATATCACCTCAGAGCTCCGTTGCTATTACAAGCAATTCCCTGTTCACAAGCTCTACTGACTGTACCAATCTTGTGTGGGATTGGTTGTATCCATACTGACAAAAAAAGACATTTGAGACCTCAGATTTATATCAGAAATACTGACAACCTTTCCTCCTCTTACACAGCTAAAATAAACCACAAGTAATATAAATATTTCTAGTATTAGGTATTTTAAATGCAACTAAAATTTCCTGCAAAAAGGAAGTCAGTTCTTTCATCTTGATTTACTGCACTGAGAAAGAAACCCTCCTGATTTACATTAGAGCATGTGAATGAAAAATTGGTATTAAATATGTCAAAATGTTACCCGATAAATTTTTTAGAATCAGAGATTACACCACAAATATTTTTAATGAAACCTAAAAACAGACAAGTGAATTTAAGCCTTTAATTCATTAAGAGCTAAACTTTCAAGGCTGAAGGACATATGTCACTTCTGGGGGATTCCTAACAAATCTAAATTTTTCACCATGATAGGAAAATGTGACGAGAGTAATAATACATGGTATTATATACTGCTTCACAACTTGGACAAATTACATCTGCTACTGGATAGATGTGGAAAGAGCCTGCATTAGAAAACTTCCTGCTGGGTCATAAACATACATCAGTAATGGTTTGTTTTCAGCACAAGAAAAATTGCCATTGTCATATTCCAAAGTGAGTGTAAATTGTTTTATTATAAACTCCCTGTTGGTCCCTGTTTAACTGAGAAATCATTCAATCTAAATTTATCTTTTCTCTGTGGCAATGCCATGTGTTGGTATCACCACATTTTGCCTCATTTAAGATCAGTATTTCTGTAAAACACAGACTGCATTCTTGATCTTAAGCAACCTTGACATACATTAACTCTTAGTTTGCCCTCATTTCCTTTGATTTGTTAGTGAAGGCTCTCAGTTTCATAAAGACAAGCCCTAGTTGTTGATTCACAAGTCAATCAGTCTCTACAAACTTCCATCATGCTTGACAATTAGACATGTATGTATATGAATATGTAAATCTCAAAAACATTGAAAATTATTGAAAACTATTCCCTATTTACATGACTTCCTGTAGCTTCAATAGAAAGAAATCCTAGTCCAGATTAGCAATGATAGATGTACCTATTCCAACCATCCTCCATTCACTTCATTTTCATTTGATTTGCAAGAGAACTGACCTGCTTAAATAATGCCACTTACATGTACACAAAACCAATATATAGCCTTTTCAGTTCTCCTTTTTCTACATTTTTTACTTTTCCATCTTATCTTTAGCATCTGATGGCAACAGGGTAAGTGTCAAAGACTCAAAAAGAACAGTAAAGCAACCACTCAGCCATCATACAGGTTCCAATTAGCATGAGAAGGTGGTCTTGTTGTCTCCAAGAGCTCCACCAAGGAAAGCTTTGTTGAGGATGTAATTTTTCACACTTAGTGCCATGAAATGTCAACCTGAAGCAAAATCAAATCCACCACACCTAATGTCACAAACAGCTCTGTTATACTAACAAGAGCACAGCCAAGTAAATAGAATGAATCTAGGTCCCCAGTAAATACTTATCTGCTAAAGATTAAAAGTATTATACTTGAATTTATATGCATTGGAAATATTATAAGTTTGATTTTCATATGTACACATCTGCCCACATTCAAAAGGGGATAGAATGGTTTAAAACAAAACATTTCCTTTCATTTTCTTTAATTGGCAACTACAAACAAGCAAGGCATCACACAACCCTTCCTACCCACTAATTTATTCTCTGGGTAATAGGAACATATTTTGTATCTTACCACTCTTTGCTGAAAACCTGGAGCAATTTCTATATTTTCATTAAGAAAGGAAGTCGAAAAACACGATGTTACCAGATAATGTGGGGATCCAATCTTTCCTGCATCCAGCTTCTCCATGTTCTCACTGGCCAAAGTAGCAGCCAGCTTAGGCTTGCATAGCCAAGCCAAGTCAGGTGACAGGTGTGTTCTCAGAAGAAAGCAGAAGATGGTATTGCTTCTCTAATTATGCTAATGAAGGGCATCCTTAAAGCATATAATTCATTCCTCTTTTATAGGGTTTTCCAGAAGAGGATATCTAAGGAAGAGCATAGCAGAAGGGTGACTTTTCCCTTCTGTTGTGTACTTCTTCTGCATGAGGTTTGAGGTTTTAGGTTTTTTTCTTTTTTTGCATATCTGGAGAAAGTAGAAGCCACAAGTGGTAAAAAATGGTAGTTTACTTCCAGGTGACTGGGAGATCTTCCAAATTAAGAAGGGAGCATGTCAATTATGTTTCTGCAGTATGCAGAAATTTAAGCATTTATCTGGAAAGCGGGTGTTAGAATATGGCTTTGACTCAGCTTAAACTCAGTAAGGTTTACTTCCTATGAAAGGAAAGAGAACCTGAGTCTGCCACTGCCCTTCTCCTGCCTCGGTGCTGTGTTTCCTTTCAAAGGCACGAGGTGGAGAAGCTGGAGAGTTCCTGGAGCCCACTGCCACTCCCCACTGGCAGCTGGTAGGTCCCAGCTAGTCCAGCTGTGGCTAATTTAAAAAGTCACAGGTGCAGCAATAATCTAACAGCAGGAACTAAGTCGTTGTGGTTACACTTTTGGATATAGAACTGCAGCTACAGACTGAGATCTGTCTCAGGTATGAACTGATATCAGACCTGGTAAGACAGTTACAGTAAATCTTCAGCAGGGACCTTGGAAGTTGGAGAGGAAGAGAAAGTTTAGCTGTACTCTGAGACATATGTGGTATATTGTGTTATTCTGGAGATCCCCTAGTCTAAAATAAGATAAAAATTAAGAATATTTGTAACGAAAAGCAGTGACTTTGGCTGCTACTGGCTTTCTTTCCTGTTGGGAAAAGCAGTTTGTGAAATATCATTAGATAGTTTCTTGTAGCTGCATGATACCTGTTTATTAAAACCCACTGATGTAACTAGGAAGCTTTTCATTACATTTGCCAATAAAAGTATTGCTGGAGAAAAGCACATATCATCACAGTTATTATCTTCACAAGAGTGTGTTCCAGAGAGACATACATTGGGCCGATAAATAATTTGTGGGTTTTCTGTTACAAAAATTACTGTCTCATGATATTCAAGCGTAACTTTAACTTTCCTTTGGACAAGCATCTAACATTGAAAAAAGAGATTATGCATTTGAATATAAGAGCCTTAGAGAAAAAAAAAAAATTCATTCAAGTCAAAAGCAATAACTAGGCATACAAGAAATACATCCATAATGTGGTATGCTTAGTGGTGGGATCTCACCTATCCCAAAGTTACCGAAACCTAAAAATCTCTTAATGAAGTACAAGTGTATAATTCAGACAGAAAAATGAAGAACGTGTTCACCTTGTGAGAAAAGAAGCACAGAGACCCCATTAAAGGAAATATTAGAGATGGAGAATGCAAGCGAGGAAACCACTACAGGTAAAATAAAAAAGCAGCCACATAATTTGATTTCTGAAAACTTTTGAAAAGGCAGCAGTTGAGAAAAACAAAGGGGAAGAAATCAAAACAAAGCTTGTTTTCTGACATTTCCCTGCCCAGACCAAAAAAATACAGATGGGGGGAGAAAAAGCATTATCTGAGGATGATGTGAACACACTAATTGGCAGGCTGGAGAGTGAGTAACTGAAGGGACTTACAAGGTGAACAACCTTCCAAGTGCTGGGAGAAATTACTTGTATATTAATCATTCACCATCTGGGAAAGAATTAGAACGCCTACCCATTCCTCAATGATCATAATTTCTGAGGTTCATTATGGTAGGAATATTATTTAAATGAAAAATATTTTGTTTCACAATACATTTCATTGCTATCATTATTCTACTAACATTAAGTGCTAAACAGAAGAAATCCTTTTATACTTGAATCTCTTGTTCTATTTCAAAATTCAGCTAGTTAATCAATTTATTTCTATCTGTACACTTTAAGAAACATGTTTTGAATGAAAAATATCCTTTTTCAGGCTGCCTTTTCCCATCTCCAATTTTGTTAAATCTAGCCGTTTGTTACGGCACAGCTGTAGTGCACTACAAACGGGGGGTGGGGGGAAGGGAGGGCTTTGGAAAGGGCATCTGGTTCAAGGTTAAGATGAGATAAAGCCATAACTTGCTTTAGACTTATCTATGTCTCATCTCAGCTGTGCGATATGACCGTCTTCTTGCTGAGCTGCACTATCTGATGCTGATACTGTGTATCAGCTGACAGACTTCTCGAGCTTTATTCTTGCCACTGTGATTTCAAAAGATGGCTACACTGAAGTATGGACAAGTATTTAGCAGACTGAAGGAAATTTGGAAAGAAGTTTTACAGTAATCTGTTTCACAACCATTAGTCAGCTAAACTCGCATATTGTAATAAAATATTTACAATCATTGTCAGTGAAATTAAGGATTCATTAATTTCCAGTTCATTCTTAACTGTGTCTTGCTATTTTTATGTTGATCCAGACTATTTTAAATATACTCAGCTGTTTGAAGTGCCCAATGAAACATTTTCAAAAGTGATTAATTAGAGAAACAACAGGAGCATAAGTTAAGTTCAGAATAATCTGCAGCAGAAGACAACTTTAGGGCCTTTATTTTAGGGAGCCGAACACTGTCTTAAGCATAGGAACTGGTTAGAAAATGCAGAGCAGGTTTGGAGAAGATTTCAGCTGAATTCTGGAACTTCTAGGTAGTAACATTACCCAAGCCACCAAATATCAAGAGGCTTTCAAAGGTTTCGGCTCTGGCCCAGTTCAGTGCAAAAGCCGCTATGCTGATCCTAGAATAGTTTTGTCTTCCTGCATTACAGAAGCAGCTAACAGAGCTCTGCCATTAAAGACTGGTCAGAGCTTTAAGCTTCAGCTGGAGTGAGCCCAGAGATGTTCACATCTGGTTTTATGCTTCAGTGACCACTGAGTCTCAGTAAAGAAAGTTAATAGCTTGGATTTTGATCCTATTTTGCTCTTGTGCCATAACAATTAAAAGACATAGTTGTCTTCTGTCTCCCACCAACCATTCCAAAACATCTTCTTAAAAGAACATGTGTTTATTTATGAGAACAGCTTCAAATAATTTAAATTTTGTGTTCAGAACAAAGGACACTGCATTTACAAGTAAATTCCACTTACTTGCTCCTGCAGCATCCATACCTGATATACTTTGTCAGATTCTGATTTATAAATCTTAAATTTATAGCAGACAACCATGGGCCCAGAAATACCATAACTGTAAAATACTTGCTTCTGATTTTTTAAATTCAAATTCTATTATTAATCCTCATTAAAGAACAACTGGACATTCACTGCAAATGTTATGCAATATGCAAAATCTATAGGTTTTGTTACTCCACTAGATAGCAAAAATAAATTTTCCTAAAACAAGACTGAAAATCATTTATGGACTATCTCCTGCTCTGTTTTTCATTTAGCATCTAAATATTCAAGGCAAACCAAAGCTTAACTCCACACATTATGAAAATTACCATTTAAAATTTATTTATGTTTAAAATTACCTATAAAACTTTTCTTCTAAACCTCAGTTGAGGTATCAGTTGCTTAAATATATTCATCACATTTAGCAGAATCCTATCATCTCTCCTCTTCCTATTTAATTAAGAATTACTTTTGCCAGCCACAGGAGAATCAGAAGAGCTTTCTTTTGAGTTATTCAGAAAGTGGTAAAATAACACATGCAGATACAGCAGCTGACAACATAAGCAGGGTCAGTATTAGGACAAACTGGCCAAAAAGAGCAGCTTTTGGCATAATTTTAATCAGTCCCTGGGTACATGAAATGTCATGGAGTTTCATATGAAATGAAATTATCCCTTTCTCTTAGCTTATTTTTGTTCCAACTAATCCTCTAACTCTTTATTAAACATTATCTTTACCATCTGCTCTGGGTGAATGTTCAACACCTTGCAGAAGAACTCTAGGCTGATTGGTTTTTATGGGCAACATGATCTGAGTTTTATGCACATACTTTGGATTATGTCAAGGACAAAGAGGATGAATAATCCATTAACTATAATAAGCAAGAACCCGTATCAGTGCAGCTAGAACATGTGTTATGTTTCAAAAGCAAAAGATGAATTAGAGATATGTGGATCATAAAATACCCATAACCCAGGACCCTCTCTATACCAGGACATCATTTCCATACATACACACTCCACTAAACAGCATTTCTGAAAGTGACGTTTCATTCTTGATGAATCAGACTTTATAGTGCTGAAATGGCATTTCCAGGCCTACAACATGCAAAGAAATAGCTCTGCTGAATTGGGCATTTCCTCTAAGTTGGAACAGATGGTAGCAAAATATCTGCCCCATGCATAGGTCTTTCAACCACATCTATATGGTCAATAATAGAACTTTGCTCTATTTTCGTACTCAGCCTCTAAAATAAATCATCAAGGAACTGCTGCTGTTTAAAGTCACAATCTAAAAATTTACACTTAAAAAAGCAATTGTCAAAAGTTAGTCAAATGTTGCTATCAATTCGATCCAGTTATTGCTTCCACTCTTTGATTACCCCAAACACTAAAATAACATTATCACTATTAATTATAATATTTAGTGTAATGTGTATCAGCCCACCAAGACTGTATTTGCCACAAATTACATAATTGTAAGAGTTTGGTTCCTTGCCTGCAATAGTTCATGCAATTACTTACCTCTTCCACCCTTCCACATCTTTTGCAGTAATTTGTCTTCCTCTGGCTACCCTTTCAGACCAAAGTATTTACCTTCTCTTCCACTATAAAGGTTTATGATCCCAAAATTAACAAAAATTATGATGGTATTTGATAATAGTATATTAACAATAGAAAATATCTGGACAATAAGTCTATCATCTGGTTTGATGCAGAAGGTTTGCACCATATATGCTTGCAGTATGCTCTAAGGCGTAATGACTGACTACTCTTCTAAACATTTTCTGCAACATGTTGAGAATTATTTGACTCCCAGTGAGCAGTATACATCACTGCTGTAGCATTCTATACATGAAGGGAAGGATCAAGGTTCTCCACTGGTGTAAGTCATCTGGATTCAGTTGATTTCGATAGAACTGTGTTAATTTAAGTCAATGCTGTGATCTATACACTTTTAGAATCAGTGAAACAGTAAGGACTCTGAGAAAGGTAGTCATTACTAGCTACAGGATATGCTGCTAAAGACTATGAGAATTGTCCAGCTGAGAGCTTTGACTGGCAGCAGAAGGCTGTATTAAGTCCCAGTATTCAAACCTCAGTACTACACATGCTTTGGCTGACCAGGGACCTTGACCTCTTTACCTGTTCCTATAGTACACACTAGGGGCAAAACAAGCTTAGAAGCAAATCAGAGAAACCATGCTCCATGAACCATGCTCCAGACCACTGCCCTCACAGCTCACTGGATTAGAGAGATCAGCTTAGACCCTGGATCATTTACTGCATGAGGACCTGCTCAAGTTGCTTACCCTAATCTAAATCTCAAGTGTGCTAAGCAACAGATGAAAAGCTACACAATAATTGCATAGCTCAGGTGCTTGGTAAACTTACTTTCCTATACTTCCAGACTAGTGATCAGCTTAGAAGCGAAACCTAGTAATAAATAAAAAATAATACAGCTGAAAGAGCCCAAAATAGCATTATACTAAGCTACAAACAATAACCTAGTATCTTCCTCTCCAATTCCTCTAGCCATGGGCAGCATTCAGTGACAGTCACAGGTGGGCAAGGAAGGATCCAGTGTGTTTATGTCACAGATTTTGCCATGTAGATAATTAGCTGCTTAACACACACACAGAGTTCTTCCTAGACTAACAAGTCTTTGTGAATCCCCTAGTTCAGAATACAAACTTTATCACTAAATGAAAGAATAAACATATACATAATATTCAGAGCAAATCTCATCTAAGATAGGATATTACTATTCTTAAAAAGACAGAAGAATGGGTTCCAAACACTCAAGTCTAGTCAGAGGTCTGGGCCACTCAGTGGAAGACATCCCCATCAGCTCCCATCCTAAACACTGAATGAATTTCAAAGATTCTACAAAAGTACAGAAGGGAGTTACTTTTTTACTGCTAATACTTTCATTAAACCTCTTTTTATGAAAATAAATTACTTTCCAGTGCCAATTTTAACCAATGGGAATTTTAAAACAAAAGATAAATGTAGTATTCATTCTTATCAAGAAAGTGTCTCTTCTCTCCCTAAATCTTACTACATACATACGTGCATGATTTAGCTGAGGTAGAAGGACAGTGGGAGATGAAGAAAAATCCTCTCTAAAATAAAAACTTTGAAAGTATAAAAAAGAGTAAAGCAAAAGAGTTATGTAAAGTGTTAAAGGGTAATAAAGATTTTATATATATCTTAACTGTTAGCATGAGTAATACACAAAATGGATTTGTTTCAGGTTACCAGCTTTTATCCAGATTATCCAGACTATCAGCATCTGGTTTAAGTCCCCAATGTAACCATCTGTAGTAATGTCACATGAAGGATTAGCCTTATCTGACATTTGTAATGAATATATGGATGGAAGAAGAGGAAGGAGTATGACATAGAGTACAATTGTTAAATCTTAAAATCAGGTGGAACCACATATTTATTTGCTGATTCTAACCACGGGGTTTTTTACTTTTCAAACGTTAGCATATGTATTGAAAAACAACATATCCTCATTAATTTTTTTAAAGATAAGCAGGCAAACTGAAAAAAAAAAATTTTATATTTGACCTTTTAAATATAATTAGAACATTAAATAAAAATAAAGCCTACTTCACCATGTTCAGTTATGACAGATGGGTATGATCACAAAAACATCAAAGGCAGGCTTATCCTAATCCTGTAAAGTGGTAAGTGCCTCCTGAAAGGTCCTGAGTGCCTTCTAATCCTACTGAGGATAGGCTGCAAGTGCATCAAGAGGTAATGGGAGCAAGTGACAGAGGTAACAGTAGGCTTTCCTGTCCACATGAGGAACAGTGTGTATTGAACAGATCTGATACATTAGGAAATAACCTGATTTATCTAAACACAGAAATCAGAAAGTGGGAAGATGTTTGTTTACTTTCCACTCTCTGTGAGTAAGTATAGCATGGCCTTAGTCCCACATCATGCAGCCCTAATTCAGAAAACCAGGCTTCTCTTCTGGGCTTTGTTATTTGCATAAAATTGCACAGTGCCCCAGGTCAATCTAGCTACCCCTTGGCATCAGTGTCTTCTTTCCACAAATGATGAAACTGAAGTGACCTCTTCTCAACAGATCATGAAGTTGTGCAAAATTGACAAGACATAAGAATCTATGACCATGATTAGTTTTAATGCATCAGAATATATGATGCAAAAGCTGGGGTTTAAAGCAGAAAGAAAAACTCAAATTCTACAAAATGTTTTGATTTGAGGGTTTCCCCTTTGGGTGCAATCAAATATTTAGGATAGGGAAAAAGAGAATAAAGGACTCTATCAACTTAAGGCAGGTAGCACTACCTTTGGAAGAACAGCTTAATGACTGCTGATCAGGTCAAGTTCAACAAGAGCAATTTTATTCAGAAATGGCCAGGTGAAAGGCCTCAGGGAAGATCGGACTCTGTGTTTGGAGGCTAAGTGATAGGAGAACACAGTACTGCAGTGGAGTGTAGCAGCTAAACAAACAAGGTATATTGTGACAATGCCAACCACTCCTCCCCAGATTAAAATAAGCTTGCTAAGTCACACTGCAAAAGTACCTTGTGCAAAGTCACAGATGATATCTAGTGCAGCCTGAGAACTAAGCCTCAGCCAGTTTTATCTCATCGCAGTGCAACTCTAGAATGTTCCATTGGTCATACAAGACATGGATATCTTATTTCCTTTGGTGAAACAGCCATAATTAATAGGTGATATTTAAAAAAGGCTTCTTCATATGTGTATTATTAGATGTCACATGTCCATGAAGCTCAGGGTTGGGGTTTTTTTCAGGTATCCAGATACCTGTTACCAGGCAGAGTGTCACTAATGCCTACAATTTTATAAATTTGCATGAGACATTTTTATAGCACATGCTGTATTGGCACCATTGCCCAATAGTGCATGCAATTACTTTGTTGTTGCTGTTGTTGCTGAGGGCCAAGCTCTAACAAATTAAATTTAGAGAAGGGAAATAGGCTTATATGCAAATGGAATTAAATGCTGACACAAGGATAAAACAGCCCTGGATTTAGACAGGGCTCTCCCCCCGACTTTTTAACCAATCATTAGATTTAAATTGAACAGACAGATTCATCTTTGATTTAACTCCACTGTAATCAATGGAACTGCAGCAGAGATGAACCTGGAGCAATATGGTTTTGACAGGTTTTATGCAGTGGCTATCCAGAATGAAGTAGATGAAACAGATTATTTTTTTTGCTTATAATTTATGAAATTATTTCACCATCCCCAAATCCCTACATCAAGGAAATTAGTTGGTGCATAAAAATGGATAAAGTAGGCAGTTGCATGCCAAATACCAACTGCTGACCACAGGCTCTGTACCCAAATACGCAAAGCCAAAATATTTATCTGACTTACCTGTGATCCAGAACAAGCTCCCTAATGGTGTCAGTACAGCTGCATAATTGCACGGTTTTTCCTCAATGTCACTTGAGCTGCATAAAAAGAATGAAGTACATTTACTATCTTTATAATATTAGTATCACATATAAAGAGTTGCTGAACTTAGAAAATTATGTTCTTTGGTGATCTATAGAAGTCTTAGGAGGAATAATGACTGTTGATCTGATCATTGCATTATATGAGAAATGCATTCCAGTAAACTTTTAGAGCCCTTGGTTGCATTTTGTGCCTTTGTTACATGACTGCTCCTAGACATTGCTTCCTCCCTTCTCTGTCTCCACTGGCACATCTTGCGGAAAGAATAAATTGTTTATCAAAATACTTTGTAAATTAATGTAGGACCAAAGGACTCTGACAACATGCACTGTATATGGAGTTAATGAGGAACAAGGGATTATTGCTCGTACCAATCTGACAGACCCTGATTTTTTTGCACCTTGTTTTTTGGCATCCACTCCTCTTCATTTTTCTCTCTCTTCCTAGTTTTCCATTGCTTCTTTTCAGCTGACAGCTCATGGCTTATTCGTTTATTCATGGTCTCATTTTTTTTGGTTTTGAGGATTCTTTATTCAATGGTAAGTTCAGAGGTACAACAGTTTGTTATTCCACACAGCCACTTCTCTGTACTAAAGCCATCAAATATACAGAGAACTTCTGTATGAGTGTGTAGCTTTACCCTTCTCGTGTCAGTTTCCACTCTAACATTATTTTTTCCCACAAAAATTTTTAGCTTCTTTTTCACTGTATATGTACATGTAATGCTATTTTTGGTAACTGCTAAAGGAAGCATAACAGACTTCCTACTGGCATGGTCACCATCAGCCAGAGCTTGCAGATGATTTTCTTGAAATATAAGAGTAGTACAGTGTTTTTTACTTGGAGGTCCACAATAGGTCACTAAGGTAAGTGTATTGTCAAAAAGCAAGTCCATGCATCAAACATTCCTTAACTGCTGCAGAAGTTAAGCTCAGCTGGTGGAGTAGACTTGTGACTATAGGTACTCTAGGCAAAAAGCAAAGCAGACAAATTTCAAAATGCAAAAATAATTTCAAAGCAAACTCACTTCAGATCAAACAGCCCTAGTGAAACATGTATTTCCTTTGTATATCTGGTCTTACCTACATAAAAACAAGAAGTAGGAATCTAACAAGGCCTAGCATCAAACTTAAATTGAGGGGATTATTGATCTTTGTTTACATTTCCTGTTCTGTAGCAGATCAGTAGGGACATAGCAAAACAGTGCTTATCAGTACTACTATACAAAATGAAAGTGCTTGAATCAGGTTTAAAGCCCATACAAACTTCTCTTCCTTTCCTCAAATATATGTATTTCCTCCAAAAGCACAAAACAGGTATTTGTTACCACTGCATTTTGCTCACTGGAGATTTTTGAAAGTATAATCAGAATTACTCTGGCAAGATGCAGTCCTGTGAAAATATGTACAACGGAGAGAATTACCGTGGCATCATGTATTTTAATGCAAAACTAGTTCCAAAAGAAGTTATGAAGATATAAGTCAGTAAAAAGTGTGGAAAGCAACTGCTTTTATAATACACATACAGCTTTAAAGAGAAAGAAAAGATACTACCTTTGCAAGTATGTCACCATATAACTTTTAGGAAAATTAAGATTTTACATTTCAGCTACTAATAGTTTCCAGAACATGAAGCATGGAAGTATGAGTACTCCCCTTTTCCAAGCAGTAAAGGTTTCAAATTTTTACCCCATTCATATTTGTTATCACATTCCAATCATTTGTATTTCATTGATTTCAAAACATAGAAAATGGTCCATCAAAATAAAACAGTCTATAGATGTTACAAACTGTATTACAATCCTTCTACATTTTTCACCATGGAAACTATAGTAATTTTCAAGTAATAAAACTTCATGCTTACTTTCTGGAGTTCTAATTCTAAACATTTCATTCTGTTCAGTGACTCAGTATTATCTGGTAGTACCACACTCAACAGCATTCATTCTTCTTATGTGAAAACAGCAGAGTTAGAGATGGTAACTGATATTTGCATGAATTCAGGAATCCAAGCAAAACTAAGATACTAGATGTCTGTTCATTAAGAAGTCAAATCGGCATTAAACTGCCCCTTTGAATATTACTAATGTCAGTAAGAAAGTTTTCAACTCAAACATTATAAGCATGATTTCTTTCCCTAATCTTTCAATGGATGAAATATGAAGAGCATTTTAAGAAGAGACGTATGCGTCAAATCCAGTATCCGGGAAAAAACTTGCTGGATTACTATCAGCCTCATAGCGTAACGTTAACTGCTTGCCTTCAAACTTCAAAGTAAGTGGTCCATTAGTTTTTAGCTCTTTCATCTACTCTAGCTTTGAATGTCTTATTTTTGCCTGCCAAAATACCTGAATTGATCCGTGGTTGCAAGAATATGATTCTCTATGTTTCTTGTGTCTGTGAAGAATCAGTTTCAAAACTGTCAAAAGCTAGAGAGAATTCAAACTGAAGGGAGGCTGTCCATAAAATGAGTTAATCAATTCGTGAACATACTATAGGGTTTCATGTTGAAATAATAAATACAAGAAACTTATTTAGTACTCTTTAAAACGCTCTTGGGTCCTGCGGGTGCCCGGCTGCTGCGCTGGGAGGGCTCTCTGTGCCCTGGAGCCCCCGCCGGGCTGTGCGTGCACACCCTGCGAACGCCAGGGCCGCTGCCTCTGCCTGGCCCCGCCAGTGCAAGAGCCGGATCAGCCTCAGCTGCGGGAAGAGCCGGCTAAAGCACAGCTGCGGGAAGAGCCGGCTAAAGCACAGCTGGGGAAGAGCCGGCTAAAGCACAGCTGGGGAAGAGCCGGCTAAAGCACAGCTGGGGAAGAGCCGGCTAAAGCACAGCTGCGGGAAGAGCCGGCTAAAGCTCA
>VWPU01005909.1:24081-54674 GCA_013398955.1 Callaeas wilsoni
CAGCTGCGGGAAGAGCCGGCTAAAGCTCAGCTGCGGGAAGAGCCGGCTAAAGCACAGCTGGGGAAGAGCCGGCTAAACCACAGCTGCCAACGGTGTCCGGCTCTCGCACGGACATAACATCTTCTACTAGGACCACTCCCTCTTCATTTTTCCCCAATGCTAGAAGTTCATGAGTCTCTTATCCAAACTAAATGATGTTCCTAAAGAAAGTTTTATATCACTTTGGGAAGAAAGTAGTAAAATGGAGAGTTGGATAAGAGTCTTTTATACAAAACAAAACAAAATACTCAAAATATGCAACTGTGTAACCATCATAGATATCTAATATGGAATTTAAAAATGAGTTCATTTTGAGAAACTTCCCCATTCATGGGAAAGCATCCACAACACAGAGAGAAAGAACAAACGCAGTAAAAGGAATCAACCAAACAGAATCTGCGAGAACTTTCAGCGAAAAGCATTTTACCACCCCTAATATGATTGGATATCCATCTTACAAATAAACAGCCCAAACAGTGGGGGAAAAAATTAGCAACAATTTCAGATCAAATTAAAATGAACCACTGGATGGCACTGAACTGTGAAACAGGAGAATTTGGATTCTATTTGCAGAGCTGTGTCTGACTTGTTATAAAATCTCATTTGCTACCCTGTCTGCCTCAGTATCCTCCATTCCCTTTCTCAGCTCTGGTGAACTACAGAAGTTATGGACCAGTTCTCAAAATGGACACATCTATGCTAAAATCAGAAGAGTGACAGAGGGGGGTGAATGAAAACATTCCCAGACTAGCTTTCCTCTCACTGGCCTGCTCAACTGTCCTAGTGAGACTTTAGTTGTCCCAGTAAGTATCCATGATGTCGGTCAGATTTGCATCCTGTGCTGTAGTCCATGTTTCCTGCCAAAGGTCCTTGATAAGGTTCCTTTCAGCTAAGCCTCCAGTCCTTCAGTCCCACCACTTACATACAGTGTGCAATAGTAGTTTTGTACATAGGTGACACCTGGATCTCAATGGGCTCTCTTGAGCACTACTTTATAATACATAAAACCAGGTGCTGCTGAAATACAAGCAACTTTCTTGCACTGATGATTTCATGCTGGACTAGCCCTGCTTTTCACCCAGTTTTCTTCTAAAAAGCATTTCCTTCAAGTCTAGGCGATTCATGCCCCCTCTGCCTGGAGCATAGATCCCTGCAGTTGGTGCACTGAGCAGTCCCAGGCAGTGCGAGCCCTCTGCACCAGGCCCTGCAGACAGACATCACCGAAATGGGCCGGGGAGCAGATGCATCGCCTCCTCCTGCAAGCACTGCAACAGCCACTGCACAGGTGGTTGCTTAATGCCAACAGTATGATGTATATTTCCTATGCTGAGGGAAACTGCATCTTTCAGGAATTGCATCAGGCTCTGGCAAAAAAATAAAACAGCTAGGGAGAACATATTTCAATATGAGTGAGCTAATTATAATTTTGGCTCCTAAAGCTTTTTAACAGCCAACATATAAAGTCCAGCTGGCATGTCCTTCCGCCTGCCTGAAGGAAATAATCCCAATTTACAGCATAATCAAAAATCATGTTTCTATATTTTTGGGGTTTTTTTAAGTTACTGCCAATACATCAGCCTATGGAAAAGCCTCATTGCTTTCCAAGTGATGGAATGCCAGGAAGAAAAAGTTTCAATGTATACACATTTTACTGTCTTTACACTCTTTTAAAAAGCACATAGGATTGCCTGGCTGGAAGTAAGGGGAAAAGAAGCATCACTTAAGTAAGGAATTTGTGAATCACATAGCCCTGTGCAAGTAAGGGGCTATTGTTAATTTTCAGATTGTTGTAAAGCCATTGGTGAATTTGAGACAGTTAGAAAACCAGTTACAATAGAAGGAAGAGGAGATTGGGCAATCTGCTGAAATGAAATCCAGCCCACAGAAACAAAATCTTGCAGGAACCCAGCAGTGAAGTATGCTGTGAGAATAAAATGTATATGAGCAAGTGCACAGGTATAGTCTTTGAAAGACCAATGTTACCTGGTACGAAGGCAGAGGGTGTTGCACAGCTCTGAAAACAGGTTTGCTAAGTAGATCAGGCTCTTACTTCTTTCAGTTATACTCTGAAAACTTTGAAACTACCACAGATGTACAGGGAAGCAGCTGGATTGATTTTCACTCACTATACCTATAGTAATAAATCAATCAATATCTCTCAGAAAAATACTATAGCACTACTTGCCCCGAAATAGCATTTTGAGTATGCACCTGCAAAGGCAGATAAACTTTTCTACATCTATAACTAAAACACTGCACTGCAAATAGCAGTTGGGAATGATCAAAACAGCATTTATATGTCTATTTTTAAGTGATGTTTCTTGAGCAATATAATTATGATTTTGATTACTTATGCATCAACGTAACCTAAATGAAACATAGTCTATGTTGTATTGAAAAAAATGTAAGTGACCAAATCTACAAACTTTATTAAAATGCACAGGTCTTAAATTATCAACAACATAGATTTCAGCATGACTCTTCTTGTATGTAACAAGTTTGTGTAGTAACCTAAATGAATTAAAGCCCAAGAATGTGATCTTGATTAGTAATCTTGCAAACCAAGGAAAGGGAACCATATTTACTCTTCAACTGATTGTCACCTTGTGGGCTCTGTAGCACATGAAGTTTAACATGTAACATTTACTCAGGTTCTGAGACTGGAAGTTGAATAGGGTACACCTCCTGCATTCTATGGTACATTGTGACTTGAATGCAATTTTCTATGCCATACTCATCCACTCTACATTTGTATGCTCAGGTATTCAAATTCCTTCAGTCTAAGTCAATGCTTGTCCAAGCCATCCTGTCTAACAGCAGAATCTAGATAGAGGACTTTAGGTGTCTGAAGAAACAGCCAATTTCAGCAACTTTCTCCAGCTGCAAAAATTCTTTCAGTAGTTAAACAGTGTGCAACCTTAAAGCATGCTTTGGATGGAAATGAAGACAGAATGGAAAGCTGCCTCCACACCTTGCCTGCTGCTTCAGCCTTTAGCCTTTATAACACCAAACCCTTCAACTGCTCCTGGTGCCGCTCCTCAGCATGCATTACATTTTTATACTTTACATTACAATACATTATATTTATCAAGGATGTAGTTTGAAGTACCAATATTTTATGACTTCCTAGTTCAGTCTATTGCTACATTATAATGACATACATATCTGTAACAATTGTTAAGCACCCATCAGTCTCCCAGTCCTAACAGCTAGTTATTTACTAGCAGCTACATCCAGAACCCTGATATTCTCTCAGGACCCCTGAGGATTTTCCTGTCTTATCAGTTAAATACAAAATTCCACACATCTTTATACCTTGACTATCTGGGTATCTTAACTACATGTCCTTCAGAGGTGACATTTGGGTTGTATGAGCTCCTGAGGAGAGGATGCCAATCTTCAGATCTGGGGCTGCAGGGATTGCCAGGATCCATTTCTTGGGGCTGGGGCAGGTGAGGCGATGTCCTTGCTTGCAGCAGTGAGCTCACATTTACATCTGGTGAAGACAGCACTCATCATCCCGGACTGTAGTAACAGCATAATTGGCAGACTGAGGGAGGAGAAACCCATTACTTGTTAGACCACATCTGGAACAGTGTATTTGGGGTTGGGATCTCTACCACTCAAAAGACACAGGTAAGTTGGTGTGTCACCAACACTGTCAGGGACAGAATATACATATGTATCTCCAGAATATATGCATACACCCAGAATACATACATACATACATACATACATATATATATACACGTGTGTGTGTGTGTTTTCTCATTTTTATATATACCTATACAAAAATAGAATACACACACACACACACATATATATATATAAACATAAGCATTTCTTGACTCACAGTTGGCTGTGTGCTAGAAAAACATCTAGGTGATATACTTGATGTATATTTTCATATCTTTCTCTTGTTATTTAGCTACTTTTAGAAATTGGATATTGGGCTAGACAAACCTTTAATGTCAATCAATATGAAAGTTTTTATTAAGATTATTTTGAACTGTTTCAGTAATATGTTACGTTTACTACCCCAAATATCTACAAAGCGTTAATGAAAAGAATTCAAATAATTTAGAGGGGTTTAGATTAGCTCCTGTTTTCCATAAAGAAAGTATGAGGTTCAGGAGAGTGGAAGACAAGATGAGCCACAAGAAAATCAATCTGCAGCCATGGTCCACAAAAGTCTGAGAACTACCAAATCACTAAGTACTCAAAATTGTGTGCAAAATATGAATAAAATATTGATTTCATTAAAAATGTTAAGGACTACTTAATTCAACAACATTTTATATGTTTGCATATTTATTTCCAAATTTGCATATCTGTTTGCATATATCTTGTAAAGCTGAACATTAATTATACTTTAAAATCATGTATAAATTGTAACTAAGAATGTTGTATGAATTTTTGAAATAAGAGACACGCTCAAGTACCATTAATTATAAACTGCCATTTAAAGCACACTGAAGCAGACCTCATATTGAAAAAATATTGAGCCCTTGACAAATAAAAAAGGCGGCAAGAGTTATTAACTGGTCTAGCTGATTAAATGGTGTCTCCTACAAGCATAGCATAGATTTTTTTTTTTTTTCCTCTTTCTCCCTCCAGACCTTTCTCCCTCCTGGGTTACTTTTACTTAGGAATGACACATGATGATTTGCTGGCCAAGGTAAAACTGCTATAAAGACCACATGATTCACTGGTTTATAGTTTCTGTTTAGGCCAACTCTCTTTTTGAATTTTTATTCATGTAGAAGTGACAGTAATATATAACAATAGACAAAACTTCCTGGGTTACTTTAATGGACTAATGTCAAACGAGGTGAGTTGAAGTGATTTTCTCACATGCTAATTAGATATGTGAAATGATTCTGAGTAATTTAAAAAGCAAGTTCAAATCTCAAGCAGCTTCCAAAAACCTAGACTTGCTAAATATAAAAGAGACGATGATTTGACTATCACTTAAAGTGGCAATTGGAGACAGTCAAATTTCTAATAGCTTTAGATATAAATCCAACGTCAGCTATCCCAGTAATCATTAAGAGCCAGGAGCTTCCTAAACAACTGTTCCTTAAGAATATTGCAATGGTATTATTTGCTGTTGTTAATTTTGAGAAGATGTGTAGAAGATCCATTAATAGTTAAAAAAAATCGTTCAAACATACAGCTTTCATAGAGAAGGGTCCACAAGTTTATTAGTGCAAATCAGTGTTGCTTCCCTTAAAAGTTACCTATCTCTGCAACAGGCTGTTCCCTTAAGAAAGGACAGCAGAAAGGTAAAATCCACACCTCTCTCTAGTCACTCCAAACCTGATATCTTAATTTACATGAACAATGAGGCTGAATTTGCATTAATCCATCAGGCTGAAAAGTATATGAGCAGAGATGCAAACTCACCTATCTTGTTGTGCTAGCTTTGCCTCCGGCGTGGTAGCATCAGTGCAAGGAGCAGACTGACAGCCAGGAGCAGTGAAGTCTCAAACTTCTGCATGTGTTAGGCAAATGGGACCACGTCCATCAGCTTTAGTGGTGTTGCACTGCAGATTCAATTTGGCCTGCATAGGTCTGGCCTAACATTGGCATGTTATTAGCCATTCACACTCCTTGGTCAAGCAAGGGAACTTTCTTCAAACCTATGGAAGCCTCTTTGCCTGATCTGTATTTCCCACTAGAAATATAGACTACAGCGAGCGGGAGAGCCAAGAGATGCACTATGGAAATACAGTTCTGTGGTTATCTCTACAGTAAAGTGTGATTACAGGAAAATAGCCAAAGAGCAGGCACCTCAGAGACATAAACCTCTCATTTAATCCTGTCTCCTGAGAGACACCTATTCTGCCTGCACATCCTTTCTTCAGCCCACACTTGAGACTAAGCAAGTGGTTCCATTAGAGGACACACATACTCTAGCACAGAGGCCTACTGTTAACATTTCTTCCACCATGAAAACACTGTTCACACTTGCAGAGCTGAGCTAGATTTGCACTAAACTTTAATAGTTGTGGATTTATAGTATAACATCAGTGGTAAAAAATCATGGCAAATTTTCTTGCTCTCTGCATAAAAAAATGTGAAACCCCATGAGTTCTGACTTTTGATTTTTCAGGATTTACTAATTTCTTTGATTTTTCTTTCCCTTTTCACAAAACAGTCTGGAAATAAGGAAATAAATGCTGCAATTCCTGTGACCATTCATAAAATCACATGTCATTACTTCCAACAGTAACTGATTCTCAGCCTTGGTTCTTTCTCCTGTATCAGTGTAGAACCTAGAGAACTTATTTTTAAAGTAGCAAGCAGCATAGCTGTACAGAGCAGGGAACTTCCCCCATGGCTAAAAATGCAATGATTGAGTTACCAGCAGCCATTTGATGCTTTTCTTCCAATGCCCATGTCCTTCACCTACAACCATGGAACACTTCTTTTGAAAAGAGGGAAAAGGAAAATGGGTGCTTCTGCTTCTTGAAATGAAGACATTTCTACAGCTGTAATTTTCCATTCTAATGAGGATCTATAGTGAATGAATTACTAAAGCACTAGACAAGCACCAAATAGTTCTCCCTCCTGATTGATTACACTCTAATGGCAACAAAACCTCATGGTTGAGGCACTAATGAGTATTAGATAACCCATCTGTTTGTAATAGGAGCATGCTGTAGTGCCTGTAACAGAAGGACATAGTATTGATATTGTGTTACAGAAGGGTCTAGAACTAGATTTTTTTAAGAATTGGGATCCAAACAAAGATCTTTGTAGTAAAAATGTCAATTGCAGGGATAAGCCAAAATCCTGACTCAGTGTTACGCACTCAAATTTGTATGACTTTAAGTATTTAAGTATTGAATCAATTTCTTTTGCTGAGCTTTCACGACTAAAGTTATCTATTTAGTTAAACACGGAAGTAATTTGGCAGCATGATTTAAGCACATGCTAAACTAATGTGGCTTAAACTTTAATTTCCTCTGTTCCTTTATTATGGTTTGCTACTTTGATACAAAACTGCAATTGTATTAGATTTAGGCCTCAGTAACTAATTAGTAGGTGATAGCGGAATTCGTTAATAATGGTTCAGAAATGTTAATATAGCAATTCATAGTTTGTGTCATTTATGTTTAATTTTGGTGCAGGTAGGTAGTTCAGTAATGTTTGATAATAATCACTGTAGTTTGGCATATTCAAGACTTGCAAGACTAATGAAAGCTAATGTCTAACTCACATATTTTTCTTGATTTTTCAAGGCTAAGAATCTTCTCAAGTGTTTTGTCAGCAAATTCATTTCTTAACTGAAAGTAGTATACACAAAATATATATAAAGATGCACCCATCACTTCTTTATTTATGCAAAAACTACAAATACCTGTGTAGTTGTTGAAGATTTTCATATGCAGCATGCTTTAGATAACTGCTTTTAAACGGATGACCTGATAAATGTACTAATTCCTTACTACTTAGCAGCCTATTTTCAGTGTGATTCACAAAGAGAGGCAGGCAGGCAGGAAGGGAGGAAGGAAGAAAGGAAGGAAGGAAGGAAGGAAGGAAGGAAGGAAGGAAGGAAGGAAATGTAATTCTGTCCTTTTTCAAATTACAATAAAGAATAATTAATACTGAAAGTAAAGGGATTTTTTCAGATAATTGCCATGCCTTGTCATTGTAGTCTTACCAATAGACCATATTCTGATCACTCTTCATAAAGAACTGTGCAAAAGTAAGTTTCAAATTTCACTGTTTGATCTCATTGATTTTCATTTAAAAAAAAAATCTGTACTTGTTGGAAATACACCTGTAACCATAAAAAAGTTAGGTAGCTGCAGTTGGAAAGGAGCTACTATCTTATGTTTTAAGGTACTCTATGTGTCTTCAGTCTTGGTTTCCCCAAAGATGCAAAATAGACCAGGGGCCCTAAAAGATAGCACATCAACTTTTGGACTTGCCTACTGCAGATGTAGCCATGAAAAAAGAGATCTCTGAACATAAGAGTGATCCACAAAGGAAAAACAGGGGTTGTGTCTTTTTGCTGCTTGTACACATTCTGCAGAATGCCAAGATGGTGTTGTTTTACAAGTTGCTTAAAAGCTTACTTTTTGCTTTTTGAAATATAAGGGAGACCAGGTTTTGCACGGCATTAATTGGAGGGGATGGAAGTACTTTGTCAGGTTTTTTTTCTCACAACTGCTGTTGCTTAGCAGTGGAGACATACTGAATATACTTTTGTTATGCTTGTTGTAAACTTGAAGACAGCATTTCCTGTAGTGTATTATCAATTACTTCTGCTCAGTTCTGCTTGAGGAAAATTAAGATACAGACAGCTTGTGGTGACAGTCCACCTTTTCATGCACTCTTACATGCACAGAAAACAGTAAGACAACAAAAACTCATTTTACAATGTCAGGAAAGGAAGTCTCCAGTCTTCAATAGCTTGATTTTTGCAACTACCAGGCTAATCTATTGTTACAATACTACTTCATCCTCAAAACCCCTGTTCTGTGTGTAAGCAGTGATGTCAGCATTGCAAAGGAAGGGCTGTATGACAATTTTAACAAGCCTATCACCCACTTTCTAGCTAAGTGACACTTTTTTAATGATTAAAGAAAGCCAAGGCTCTCACAGCAGAGCCTGTCCAAAATCAAGTAGCAGTTAAGCATATCACCTGAGATGCTTAACTTTGTATAGCTTTGGGGTTTTTAAACTGGCCATGTATTTCACTCTAACATGACATTAAAAATGAGACTTATGGAGGGAGAGAGGGAGAGAGAGAGAGAGAGATAGGGAATATGGGCAATAGAAATCATTCATTAACTGGATACATCAAAATTTCTCTTGAATGTATACAGTGTTGGCAGACTCTGAGAAGTTCCTGTGGACAGATCTATGCTGAGCAATCTGATCGAGGAAGAGGTAGAATCAATGCCATCCTGTGTATATAACAGAATAAAGTCAAAGTCTTAACTACATAGAAAGAGATTTTCCTTCTTTTCTTTCCCTATATTAAAATGTCCACTCCAGTGAAGACAAAACCAATGCTATTGGCTTATTCAAAGTTCAGTCAATTTACTAATAGAAAAGGCAGAGTTCTCTTGCTTTGAGACGTATCTGTGCAATCTATGACACCAGAGAAAGCACAGAGCTCTATGACACTTGTATTTGTAAGATTACTTAATTTGGCTCTAAAGTATGAAGGCATATATGGCAATCTAGTTTTCAGATGAGTTTTGCAAGCACAGCCTCATATGTCCAAATGCGTACCAACTTAATTAAAAGGAACAAGAAATGAAGATTGTTTTCTTAACGCAAGATACTTTTCTAAAATGATCAGTATATGAACAGAAATGTGTCCACCTTTAGAGTAACTGCTTGGCTGAGCCGAAACCAACAAACCAGGAAACCTGAACGTGGAATTCCCCCCAGCTGTATATCGGAATCCCCTGGAAACCTTTGTCTTAGCCATGTTCTGAAAATTATTTCAGCTAGGGGGCGTTCAACTAACATCTTTTCCATGGCCGTACTTCAGCCATCAACCTGTTCCAGCAGCCGCGACAGCAGCCTCCCGGTGAGAGCTGTAAGTGCAAAACCCTGATATTCCGGGATTTTTATTCTGTATGCAAGGGCCTCAGACTCCACTGCGAAGCTGTAGCAACACAAGTAAATAAGAATTGGTGTCTCGTACAGAAACGTGCCTGCCATTTGTTCGTTCTGTAGCTCTCAAATGCAGGGATACCCCAAAGCTCTCCTACTGAGAAGGTAACAGGGATGTGCATCATACCAATACAATTAAGCCATAATGCACAGAACAGATTACAGCAGCAACGATTTTTCCAGCGTAAGTTCATGTACACAAAACTCCTACTGGCATAAATCAGAGATCATACCTCATGCTACCCCAGCTTTCCTACTTCCTACAAGTGACAGCAGCAGCATAACTATAACCTTAAATACTTCCCAATACAACTATTTTGAAATAATGCATTTGGGGTATTTATGGGGGTGAAAGCTTCATATCAATTAAAGCTTAGCTTCCCTGGCCACATGTCACATGTGGCTCCAGGACACCAGCATCTCCACTTTGCTGTATAAATTTCCTTGGTGGATGGAAGTCAGAGGAAGTTTCATCACATGTCCACCCACCAGGGTCTGCAAGAGAACATTTATTTCTGCCTCTTCAATGTAGGCAAGACATGAGCATCAGCACCTTTTAACTGGCTTAAATAAGGGACACAGATTTCAAAGCTTTGAACCAACAAATAAGATAAATATAGATCTATAAGCATGAGTTCAATAAGGGTAGCTAGACACTGAAGTAAGGCTAAAAGTTGCCTTCAGAAACTGTCACCTCTTCTACACTGATGATTCTCTGGCATGTCATAGGCTTAGCTGAGTGTGTTGGGGCAGGAGGTCTGGTTAAGAAAATGCTGTAATACCCCTTCAGTCCATATTGCATGAGATTTGTTTTGCTGTTATCTCCCTCTCTGCAGATGAATAACGCAGGAAAATACACATTGCAGCAGGTGACTCATTATATTAGTAGATGCCCTGTGCTAAACTTTATATATGAGAATTTCCATAATTTCATGGGTACCACTTTAAGAAACAAAATGAGCTGAACTTTCATTGTGCTGTGGGAAGTAACAGCACATCAGCAGTTATGGTATTACATATGGACTTTTGCTTCCTCCTGGGAGTTGTTTTCCTTAGAAGCAAAGCTGATTCCTATTTTCCACTTTGCTGATAGCTCTGTTCCTGCATAGTTTGTACTACAGTGGGAACTATTATGCACCCTTCCCTCTCCCTCCCACCCCTGCATACCTACACACTTCCTCTTTCTAGAACAAAAGCTTTTTCCAGTTATTTAAGGAATCTCACAAAATTATACTTCCTATCCTTATACAGTGGTCTCAATTATTAGATCCAAAACACACTTTTGAAGGGGAAAGTATAATTGTTACTCAGGAGCTGAAGCTCAAGCCTTTATCAACTTCATATTTAATGTTAAAATAGTCATGGAGAAAAGCTTTTGGGGAAAATGGGATTCCCTTCCCAGTTCTGGTTGTACTACCTGTGTGAAAACAATTTGATTTCAGAGGATTACTAATGCAAGGATTCCAGAATCCAAACTTACTATAAATTCTGGTTACCTTCAGATATTCCCTAGTTACTATTTTATGGAACTACATTTGGGATTTAGCTCACAGTCTGCAAGCAGTAATGATAGAAACTCAAGACAGGTCAGGTTACTACAGCTTAGCTATCAGACCCCTTGAAAATACACCGTACAACCTTTAGAAAAACAAGGTTCCAATAAACACAAGAAGCAAGTTCCAGTCTCTGATTAAGAATTCTCTTATCTCTTAGCCCTGGTTCCCAGGCTAATGAGACGACTTTGAGAAAGCTGTCTTTAAGTGTCTCCCCTTTATGCTGCCCAGAATTCTGCAGGCTGTATGGCTCGTTACATGTTTCTCATAATACTGATTTGCCTCTGCCATAATCTGTCTCTTTGCTGCCTGAGTGCAGGAACGCCTAACATTAAATTAAAGGCCCAAAAGCACAGGACATTTCAAGAAGGACAAGGAGGTGGCAAAGCTCACTGCAGGGAAATTGCTTTCTTCAGGGAAGTGCTTCATGTACTCAGGCGGTCTGGAAGATGTGCTTTCTGGGAGAAGGTGGCTCAGTGCTGATAGAGGTGCTAATATACACTGTATATGAGACTACAGTTATAATTTTAAAATTAAAGAGATATACAGCCAATCCTTCAGGCTTTCTGTTCCCCCAAAGTCAGTATTTTATTGTTTTTAAAGCTTTGTGTTGACACAGTGCCGACCAAAGGCAAACACTACAAAATACAAGCACAGACCCAGCATGTCACTTTGCAAAATAAAAATAGAATGGGGAAGAAGTGCTACAATGTCATGCAAAACATCTCTAGGCCTAATTAAACAAGAAAAGAGAAGACAGTTTTAGATGGAATGAATTGTCCTTAACCTAGAAAAAGAAACATATTCAGAGAACTGGAAGAAAAACAGTGCCATACACTATTACACCAAAAAAAAGCCTTAGCTAAACTCTAGCATTCTATAAATGATTGAATTTAGATTGAATGAAGAACTGCAAGCACCTGAACACTGAAAATTACTGTCTTTTGTTACAATCCATAAGAAAATAGCCTAAAATTGGAGGCAAAATTTTTTTGTAACTAGGATACTTTGGAACTGTTTTGGAACTTCGCTTACAATATTTAGCCACACACAGAGAACAGGAGTGGTGTACTTGAGATGAAGGAGTTGTGGGGCACTGTACTACAAAACACACAGGGCCACAAACTGATCTGAGATCAGCACAGGGCAGAGGAACAGCCCTTGATAATCAAGCCTCAGAACAGGATCAGACAAAGACCAGAGCTGTTCTTGTCAGTAACAACTTTATTAAGCAAACCATTGACATTCTCCCACATCTAAACAGAAAAAAAAAAGAAAAAAAAGAAAAAAAACCCAACAAACAATCCTTTGGTAAAATTATGCCTTTCTTTTTGAAGAGTAAATTTTCAAACAGCATGGGGGAGCTTAATTAGTACCACTGTAAGCCTAGTTCAGACTCGCAGTGAATTCAAGAAAAGAATTTTCCATTTACATTGCAGTTGGTCTCACCAGGCCAAGTTTACAGAGAGCACATCCCTGTAAACGTAGTCAAGTTGAAAACAATGGCCGTGTTCATGCAAGTACAATTTTGTACAAGTAATGCTCATAGGAAGGAAGGTGTTCAGGATACAGCGCTATTGATAACTTCTGTGGCACAAAATCACCCCAGCAAAAAAGAATCAGGCTGCATATGCTAAAGGTTAAAAAAAGAGGAAAATATACTTTGCTATATAACAGACAAAACTAGAGTGTCTTTGGATATTTCCTTGTCACACAACCCCCAAAACATGGAAAAATTCACTCAGCAGTTTCAATCATCCATCCAGCATGAAAATAAGTGTTTCCATAATAATTTGTGACGGTTCTGAAACAATAAAGAAAACATGCAAATTACACCAATACAATAAAGACTTGATTATGCAACTGTTTTGCCTCCTTCACTGCAGCAATAAGCAAGATAATAGAGACTGAATTGAACACAATTTATACTGCAAAAGAATATTCACTTCTGTTACTGCTTCAGCTATTTAAAAGAAAAAATTTTTGGTAAATCATTATCATTAGGGGACCCTATTTAAGGTCTATATCACAACGATCTTGAGAATAATTTCATCAGGTTTGTGCTCCACTTCCAGATTTTCAAGACAGAATTACTTTGCTCTCAAAGTAATTTGCTCTTTCTTTTCAAAAGAAAGCAGAATACTTTTTACAAAATGTGTTCAACAAATTTTTAAGAGTGTCAGCATTCCATTTTTGATAATTAATATCTTGAAATAATCTTTCCTAAGTATTTCTACTTGAGAATACCTACGCATATTAGAATTTACAAGTCTTTTTTAAACCTCATTACAGTCAATGGAAGTTAAGTACAGGCTTAAATGTGTTTTGCTATTTTTCATCCTGAATCAGGATATTCCATTGTCTTTTAGACCAAGACAGAACAACACTGAAAACGATATATCAGGCAGCTTTCAGAGCACACATACAAGATATGCTATACAAATCATGGCAGTATGCTAATAAAATCAGTTATTTCTTTTCTCATGCTGTTGTAAGAAAAGACACCAACAATGTTGTTTACGGGGGAGATCAGAAGAAAAAGACACCTTTTATTCAGCTACGTGAAATCTAAATTTAAGAGAACGTTTCTCTTTCCTGGTTTCTTCTCAGAGCAATGGACTTTCCCACACCACTGTGGATGAGAATCCACATTTAAAATTTGATTCATTAATGGTGCTAGAAGCAGCATTAACTCATCCTCCAGCCCCTACGAGCTGTGTCAGAAGGTTCACAGAGTACTGGTGCTGGCCAGCAGCCAGGGACAGCATGGCGAGCAGCCAGCCATTCTGCTATGAACTGGAGGGGGTTCCTGAGGGAATTTTACAGTTTTTCTGTATTTCCACCTTTATTGCAGCTCATGATCTCCTGCAGAGTTTACATGTACAGCTTATGGATACTAAACTATGCTTTTCTTTCACTGAATGCTTTCATAAAGAAACCAAATCAACAGTAAGATCTTTATACAGCTTCAAGAAGCTTAGGTGCATGAACTTCTTTTGGCCACATCACATCCACATCTAAGACTTTGCGGAACTGATAATTTAAGGTAATTCATGCTTTCCTTGCAAGTTGAGAAAAATAAATATAGGAATTAGTAATACTATCTTGTCTAAATTCTCTGTTTAGGAGGAAAATAATCTTCTTTGTTACAGTTTCCTGTACTTTAACATTCTTACCAATGAATTACCGGATTTGGTCCTGAAACATTCTGCAGCAAGATTTGGAAAATTTGTACACACCTTATGAAATGAAACCAAGTTACACACGGCTTCTGAGAAAATAAAATAATTAAAGCTTGTATACAAGAAAAAGAGGCAGTATGGGTTATGGAGAAAAAAAATGCACCTTGGCATAGTACAACAGTAGGCAATATCACCTACACATCATTTTGTCATACATATTTATAAGGTCCGTACGTAAAAGCACCTGCCCACAAATGCACAACACAAAAATCCACAGTTCTTTGGGAAATGGACTTCGTATAATCTGATAGAAAAACTTTACTGTGGCATACTTGAAAATAGATTGAAAATTATTGCCCCACTCTGAACATTTCCTGAAATGCACCGTAATATCAGTACAAAGCTGACTGCATCAATCAGGTATCTTCAGATGCTTCATTTGATTTTTCAGAGAGATGAGAAAGCAACAAAGTGACTAGACCAAGCAATTCCAGGTACTTATAGCACATTAATCAATTTGAAATGAACTCCTTTTGTCTGCTGCTGCAATGGTTTAGAAGATATTTCCTAAACAAATAGATAATACTTTCTTTTCTATTACAACTGATCAAACTCTGAGACTTATATAAGAATTTTTTTAAAAACCCACCACACAATACTAGTGCTTTTTTTTTATTAAAGAGCAAGCTTACAATTGTGAAATTATGGTTACAGAAGTTCAAATGAAGCTTATTTTTTAAATTCTATTTGACCTTGGATTTGACAAAATTGTATATGGGTCAAGATTATGAAAGGGCTTTCATTACATGAAGTTATCTAAGTATTGTTCAGCCTGGTTTTCAGGATGAAATACTAGCTGAAGTACGTGCAATCACTTTAACCTTGCTATTTGCACAGCAGATGTCTTCTTCACAAGACTACAGAAGCTATTGAGTATAAATCTTGATAAGATAAGCTGTTCATTCCTTCCTTGTCAGAGCACTCTAAAAAGTCGCATAAAAGAAAACAATTACTGAACTGAGGCAAATACTAAATGTTGATCCTAGAGTTCGTATGGGGTCTTCTACACAGCAGCTTCTGACCAAGTCAAACCAGCAGAATTAAAACCCTTGTAGGAAAGTCATTTTACAGAATTTGATTCACTTGTGAAATTTAATTCATATGAATGCCAAGATTGCAGTTAGAATTTTTCTAATTAGCCCTATTCCTGAAATCGCAATAGTTAAAAGAAGATTAAATGAGCCTGGTAATTCAGCTACTTCCTTTATCCTTGCATCTTACCCATTCAGTCATCAGTGGCACAACGTGTGGCTATAGCAGGAATGGAAAAGCTTGTATTCCCCATCCTAGTGGGGAAGAGAGTGGCCAAGACTGCCAACTCAACAGTTTAAACTAACAAAAGCCTCCACTGAGTGCTTTCCACTATCTCTGGAAATAGTTTTGGAAAGCAGGTTCCATCCATTTTTCTACTTTACTGTTTAAGGAAGTTTGTTCCACTTACAAAAACAACATCAAATCAACATAAGAAAGACTGAGGGCCCCAACTTCCTATTAAGAACAGAAATGTCTGAAAAATACACAGCAGATGATATTTTGGCCATGTGTGTCTTCACAATAATGGTTAAAATAAAACCCAGATAAGGTGAACTGCCCTGTAGAGAAGGGAAGATTGTTCCTTCATTGGAGAGCTATTAACATGCTCTAGGCAAAGTTTCTAATTCATCCCAAAAATGTTTGGCATTTTTGAATTTAAATTAGTGGCCTTCAGGGAACTCACTATAAGGACGAAAGTATTATCTTTTTAATCTCTCTCCATAAGGTGAAACAAAAAAACACCACTCCTGTTATTTCAATTGTCTTCTACAAATGAACTTTCTCGAAATACAAACCTGATTCTGCTTTTACTTACATGATGCTAATGAGCTGCTCCTGAACTTTCTCAAGTAGATAAACAGTCAAGTTATTTCTTAGAGCAAAATTGACTTCCTGTGGGATAACAATTCATTAGTGCTAAGCAGCAAAAGATGCATTATGACCGAAGTCCTTTTTTTATATAGGATTCCATGCTTTGGCTTACAATATTCTACAGCCTTTAGGCATCTGGGAATCTCTGCAACCCTACCTTCAAAGATGACTTACTGGATAAAATAACAAATAATTGGTAGATCACACAAGAATGCCATAAGATAGTCCCATCTTTAAAGCACATGCACATAGGAACAGGCCTCAAAAAACAACATTAGCATTACTATATATAGATTAGTCAGATAATCTGTGTATACTCAGGTCAATAAACTGGATTTACTCAATTCAAACAGGATTCTGCAGTGGCAAGACCACAGTCACTATTTGCATGCTGCAGTGCAGTCTCCTTTGCCTGTATGCTGTTGTTAAATCTTTCTGAAAAGCAGAGATTCCCTACTGCACTTTCTGAATTAAATGAAACAGAAATTACAAAGGTATACAGCCCTTTAATACTTAATTAGCTATCCAATCAAAGAGTGAAACTGAGCAAGATGATATGACTGATTATCCTGATGATATGACTGATCCATTTGGATTGTTATTTGCCACATTATTCTTCTCCAAGTGACCACAGAGACTTAACACAAGTAATGAGGAGAGCTATTCTTTGATTGCTTAGAATCAAAGTTTAACAGATCTGCTGGTGATTATCCTAGCTTCCCCTGTCAGTCCTGCCAAATTTCTTTTCAGCAAACTAATACCCAGTTATTTTTGCCAAGTCTTCAAGCTTTCACTAAGCTTTTACTAAATTAGAAAAGCATGATATATCTGTTTTCAGAGGCTGAGAATCCACAATTTTCCATATCTCCACATGAGTGGCAGACCCTGCTATTTGAGCACCACAACCCAAGTGTTCTTTCACAACTGCCACACACAGTAAAGCAATTGTTTTAGGTCATTTCAAAGTCACCTCTTGTGTGGAAGAAAATAGTCATAAGATCGGATATGCAACCTCGTGAGGATGGCAAGTTACGTGGTGACAAGGTAGGTGAGCTGTAGAATTAGGTCTGTAACTGGAAAGCATTTCTAAAAGCCCTAGAAGCAGCAAACAATAAATGTGATGGTGCACAGGAAATTCATGATGCAGGCCTATTTGCAGGAGAACACGCAGAGAAGTATGTGATGACTGTCTAACAGCAAATAAACGTGACATAACATTATGTTTAAAGGAGGCAAATTTCAAACTAAGTTAAACATAATCTATCCATCCTTCTGAGCAAACATCCTATCAGCCTTAGGAAACAATCTCACTGCTGGAAAACCACAGGTGTTGCTTCTGTTTCTCAGTAAGTCAGGTGCATTTCCCACAGCCTTGTGGAACACTGCATGCTCCTACAGTTTTGTAATGCAACACATGCCTGACACCTCGCATCAGATACAAAATCATATGATCCAGATGCATCAGCCTTCCAGACTCTTAATTTGCTCAAACACAATAACTACCAACTTTTAACTTTGGGTTGCACAAGACATTCTAATACATATAGCAGCTGCATCTGCACATATATCTCAGCTCAATTTCCACAAGGACATTTTTGGAGCTTTTAATCAGAGGTTGAATCTCTTGTCTTGCTTGTTGTGGGCACAATATATAGACTTTTTCCAGAAAAATGTTTTCGGAAAAGTGTTATTAAATAGGACCTACGTGCTCCAGAAGGACATCCTGTCTTTCTGTTGGAGTTTTCCACAATGTTCAGTTCTACACTCCAACACACAAACCTAATGCTAAACCCAGAAAGCAGACTGAAAAATGCTACTTCTAGGGAATGTTTGCCTCCATTGCAATCCTTTATTCTTTTCTGTTCCCAATCACCTTGCATATCGTAACCCACTTTTTACTCACAGGAGAGGAGGGAAAACTTAAACCCCACAATTCTACTTGAGGAGAATAACAGGACAAAATTCAGTTTAGAAAAATTGGAAAAAAAAAGGAAAGAAAAGATAAGCAATTCAAAAGATAAGAGAGAAATAAGAGTTCTTGAACACCTAAATTTTTCCCTGCTATGCCTGGTTCATATCTCCAGCTGCCAGTCTGTCAAGTCTGACAATAACTGCTGTGATTGGAATCTGCTAAAGAAAATAGGATGCTAAGAGCAGCCATGTTTAATTAAACAGTGGGAAGTTCATATTAGCAATAAACACAGGAAGTGTCAGAAGTGTTGGCAAAAGCCAAGTACAGTGCCACTTTTCTCTCTGTACTTGAGCAGTCCTTTTTACTGGTTGTCTTTACAACGGAGCAGAGACATTCAGGACTTCTACACAAGGTTTCTTAGGCATGCTAATGAAATGCCATGTGATTCCATCTGTCCAGAATAAAAATGCCTAATTCTGATTCAGATGTTCTGCTTCTAAAGCTTTGATTCACAATTTCATGGAAACATGAATGTGGGCATAGAGAGCTTGATGGACTGAAAAAATGCCTCTCAACATGGACTTCTGCTTTGGTAGCAGTAAATCTAGAAAGGAGCACCAAAATAGTCCATTATCTGTTCTGCAGTCATGGAAGAGATGTAACTAAAATCATTTCAGATTAGCTACAATATTAGGACCAAAACTGTTCCTGAAGATTACAAGGTACCACAGGTTAAAAGCCCAAACCAAAACAAACCTGAGTAGAACAAGTGAGTAGAATGCTTTTGTATCTGTCAGCATGGAAATATGTAAAGACAAGAAGTCACATGCTGGTTTTCTCTTTCACAGTACCCACCACTAAAATGGACACTGCTTTTGATTAGAGGTGGATGTGAAAATCAGTTATTTTCAATTAGCTAAGAGAAAGCCAACCATGGAAACACCACAGAAGTTAGAATATGATACTCAATATGAAGCATATGAAAAAAGTTTAAGAAGGGGTTAAACCTGACTGAACTAGAAAAATCACCAATGGTAAGAATGTACTGAAAACAAACAAACAGACAAAAATGAAAAAAAAAGTGGCATTTATTTCTTTCAGGGAGATAACATCTATATGATGAAAAAGGCTTGAATAATCAGTAAGATCAGATTTTATTACAATTGAAAATTAAAGAGGTTACCCATGCTTGGAGATCTAGAATCACTTTTTGATGAAAGAGAATAATAGTTATTTACCCAATTAAGTCACACAACCCAGCATTAAGCTTATGAAATAAGCAACCTGATACAGTAAACAATGTAAAATGCAAAACGGCACAGGACAGATTGACAGAACCAAAACTTCAGGGCATTGGTCTAATTAAGAAGGAGCACAAGACCAAAAGCTTCAGAAATTTGGGATAAAAGCAAGCTCTTCAAGTCCAGGATAATGCTAAAAAAACCCAATCATTCTGCAAGCCCTGAACTGTCCTATGGAAGTCGTTCAGAGAAAAGGCTCAAATCACATGGATCAGCAGACAGGTACTCTCAGTAACCTGCAAAAAGACAAACATGCCCACCATTTTGGTATCCACCCATAACATTTTTTAAAATATATACTCTGCTAGAAACCAAGGAAGCATTACAGAAGCAAAGATGAAGCCTAAAGAAAAAGTGGTCAATACCAAATATTTATTTACACTGGATGTGGGTAACAACCTGATAAGCACACCCTAAAAAGAAATAGAGGAGTAGACATGAAATATTGCCTCCCTCAGTGCACATGCTGACTGTTTCCTGCTGCTCTTTGGCTCGGGCTTGAAACAATTATGTTTCATTAGAAAAATAAGGCATTTTCAATAGGCTGAGAAGTAAAATTATATAGTTGTTTTTCAATATCAAAATAAGTACAAAGACACAACAAAGCAACTCCAGAGAGAAGCAGAACTGAACCAGCACAAATCATCATAAGGCATACCCTGACAATATATCTGCCTCAGGGAACAAGAAAGATTTCATATACATATTTTTAATTAATTCAAAGGAAATGTCTACCCTTTTAAGGTAAAGCACCATTCCACTTCACAGCAATTAATTATTTCTGCATGCACTATTATCAGGACATGCTACCTTGTATTTCAAACTTTGCAAGTTCAGCCAAAATACAGCAGCTGAGGTTAAAATGCACACTGCAAGGAAACTTTACTTAGCATGTAGGGAAGTTACACAATTGTGATATTTAATGGCCTGGGAAAGGAAGATAGGAATAGCAAACTGCAATTTTAAGTGACCAAACTAATTGGGAAGAGGAAGTCTGGAAAAGTGCACTACAAGGTCTATGTTCCATTATTCAAGTGAATAATAAAAACAACAACACTCTTGGAATACAATGCAACTCTTCTAGTCTTATAGAGCAGTTGCTTCATA
The DNA here is from genome assembly GCA_013398955.1 of Callaeas wilsoni. NCBI lineage: Eukaryota > Metazoa > Chordata > Aves > Passeriformes > Callaeidae > Callaeas > Callaeas wilsoni. Next base: position 44,783 of record VWPU01005909.1, read on the forward strand.
TTAAAGGAGTATTTAGACATGGAATGAGGAGAGAATTAATCTATCAGGAAGTTAAACATAGCAGATTAACCAAAACTGAAAAATGAATGACAAAAATAAAGGACAGGGGAGTAAGAAAGTCCAATGCACTTGTTACACTTTCAAGAACAGCCAACTTTCTTTTTTAAAAATCTAATACTTAAAATTTGGATTTAGACTATTTCAGTTAGCCCTTTTTCTTGCTTTTCATTTTAATTTTTTTGTGTGTTCTGCAGGATTTCAGCTGCTGGTTGCACAGTTTTGGGCTCTATTCAGAAACAGAAAAACAATACCAAACAACCACCCTGACAGTGATTCATTGTTCTATGATTTTACATTCTTAAGCACCTCAGTTCCCTTTAAAGCCAGCTGCACAAGGGATCACAGCAGTGGGAAGCAAGAAATATGCAGGTGTCCTCAAGAGCTCCCTTCTTTTTTATTTTTTTTTTGCCCTTTCAAGGTGTTCAAAGGAAGAAGGCATCAGAGAGGTCTGGATGAAACCTCTTCTTGAACATCTTCCTTTTGAATTTTCTCCCTATTTTCATACAGCTGGGATACACAGGTGTTTTCACCTTGACTGGCATAAGAATACCAATTGCTAACAAAGTATATTGACATTAGCGAATCATTCAATTAGTTTATTATCATTATTATGAAAAGTACAGCATCAGTGCCAGTTAAGGCATTCGGATGAAACGATCTGCAACCGAAATTTCTCTCATGCTAGGACACGAGATGCATCTCAGTATGCTGGACTCAGTACATGATTCACGGTGTATTTTAACTCTTTGACAAAGAATCAGAGACTTCATCCTTATTGTACTAAAATGCAATCCAGCTTCTCTATTTTCCCTCTCAGGCCTAAGAAGAACTCGAACCAAAGGTAGTAAGGCACTAAAACCAAGATCTCAAAAACAGTTGAGATACTTGGACATATAAGTCTTGCTTCCATTGAAGTAAACCATAAAACTCCTCAGAACAAACTGGAAGGAACATCAAATTTTGTACCTTGTCACATGTGCAGTTCCCTCGGTAGAGAGCTTCCTATGTAAAAGAAGAATTCAATTTAAATTCTTAAGAGGCATAATCATTACTAAAGAATAAGAATATAAGAATCACTAAAGAAAAATATCAGTTTTAGCAGATAGCCACTAGATGGAGCAATTTAATATTAAGATTCCATTTATAAAGCTTCTTTCACCTTTCCCATTACCGATTTATTTTTCCTTTTTATGCTAAGGACACTTAGAAATACTGTCCTCTTCCATATTATGCAAGTAAAAGGAAAACTGCATATGAATAAACATGAATGTTTCTTTATTTTGCTAGTGTTGAAGCAAAGACTGGAAACAGAGTAAGGTAAACTGCAATTCTAAATCACTTCTGTTAAACTGTTAATTTAATTAATCCACCAATCTACACTCCCTAATCTTCCGAAACACTAAGCATTAAGAAATATTAAGCAGTTTATCAGAATACTATGGTCTCTATTCACCAGACACCAGAACTTTTTGCCAGCAGAGATTATTCTATCCTACACCGAACCTTAGCCTAACTATTATATATTTAGAGTTCTTTTCTATTTTAGTATCAAACTGAGAATTAAAAATATTTTTTACTGACACAAAAGGAAAAGAGACTTGACCTCATTAGCTTGAGTCCCAATTTACATCAGTTGTATCTAAGATGGCTGTAGAACTACAGTGCCTTCTGTCAGTGTAAGACCAAAAGTTGAACCTATGTCTACTTAATTTCTAATGTTAATTTCAAGCAACAATTTACAGTTGTTACTACGCAAAATACTGCCTGATAACATCTATCTGTACCTTGTGGAGGTGACGTGTATGTTTAAAAACAAAACAATGGTCTTGTTGCTGAATGCAGCTCTGAGGCACCAAGAAAGTAAATCCTCAATGATTACATGGGTCTTACAATCCTTCTTAAATACTGGATTTGCCGGGAAAAGGGGAAGCAATAAACAGAGTTAAGGACAGCCGGCAAACAGCAATCCCCAACTGGCCTCTCCTTCACCTTTTTCTTTTAAAAGACTTACTTCTGTTATACTGTACTTATGAAATATTCATATTTCTGATTGATAAGTATGATAATCTAAGCATCATGAAAACAAGTTATACTGTCTGCTGCATCTAAAGTCTGCAAACATCATAATACAGTATGCATTTTAATATCCTTCCTATTATTGGACTTTCCTAATGTTAAGTCAATCTCTACCTGCATAGCAGGTGCAAATAGCAACTGGATTTACTGTTGTGTTTAGGTCCATGGTGAAAATCCATGCTTTTAATGTCTAGATGTGGTGCTTTCTCCTAGCAACTGTTACTATGCTCTACCATGATAAGTGATAAACCAAAGACAAACATTAGGCTGTTTATGCAACTATTAAGGTAATTGTGCATTTCTTTCTTACAGAATTCAGCCATGGTTCTAAAGATTCTGAAGACATATCATCGATATATCCCCATCATGTCCATCATTATCATGACCACATTTAGCACAGGTTCAATTAATCTACACTCTCTTATCTCAATCAAATAGTCATTAAGGATATTGCAGTTCAATGGCTTACTAGATGGACCTCAGAATGAAGAGAAAGCATATAGGAGAGGAGGAGGGTAAACATTATTTTGTTTTGAGATTATTACACTTCATTTTTATGCCTTGCTCCATCACTGCACTACTTCCAAGGGGAAGAGGGGTGTATGCAGGCAAGAGAAGAAAGCAAAGAACAAGAATGAGAGCATGCTGCATTAGCTGGAGACATTTCTAGCAGTTGTGTAAAAGCTGCATCCATTAAACCTAACATGTTAACACTGCAGAAAGCAAAAACATAAATGAACATAAAGAATATCCACAGTATCACATTTCAAATATCAAACCAATATACTTCAGACCTCTCCTCCATTAGCTCCACCTCAGCAATTGCCTCTGGCTGACTGCTCCTTGACAGGGCAGCTACAGAAAACAGATCAAGGCTCCAAAACATTTCCCCCCATGTTTTTCAGTAGCTTCTAGCCTCATTTTTCTTATAAAGAACAAACAAGTTCACGAACTGCAAACTGCCTCCTAGACAGCAAATCAGCTTGAAAGTGTTTTATATTTCATTACGTGATGATAATAAACAATTCAAATCTGAGGCCAGACTGAGAGTGTGGGATTTCAGTGAATCCATTTCAAGCAACTTAACCCAAACTGATTCAGCTTAGTCCTTCAGACCTCCAGTGTTTGCCCTAGAACATAAAACCCATGACATTACGTCCTTACAAGAAAACGCTTTACACTTTAAAAAATCACTGGCATCTATGTATCCAAGCAAATTAAGAGAAGCACAAGAATTTAATTAATCTCTCAGATGCCTAATCACTTCACTTTCCAGTCGGAAGACTCACTCCACAAGTAACTTTGGAACTAGGCTTCAGTACAGAAATCTCACCTAAGAAATCTCACCTAAGCCTTTCTACGTTGTGGTTTTTTTCAGAAAACATGAGAATGCCAGCAGATTGATTCACACAAGAGAAGATGACTTTGAAGAACCTGAAATGTGTGGAAGTAACAGCTAGTTAAAAAGGTATATCCCAAATATGATAGGTGTGATTAACTTCCCTGCTCACTTGTGTTATGACCCATCCCTCTCCAGGGATGGGGGAGAAAGAAGAAAGAAAAAGGAGAAAAAGAAGGAAAAAAAGAAGAAAAAAAAGGAGGAAAGAAGAGCGAGAGAGATACTAGTCTTACTTCCCCTTATGCTTAAATAACACTTAATTAAGGGGAATACACTGTAACAAGCCATCTCTGAACCACAGGGTTCATAAGCAGCAGAACATAAATAAAAGCAATGTAAAGTTGCACTAAATTACATGACAGCAAGTTTGCCACAGCCTAAAAACAAAAAAATTGAAGGTGAGGGAAGATAGGGAGTTAAGACAAGGAAGAGTGAGGGGAAAGTACTAACATATTTGGTATCAGAACTTCTTTGAATGTTTTTCTCTTTATATTGCTTGATGCAATTGTCATTTTCTCGGAAAGTTGTTAAGCTCTCTTCTCTCCTGGGGATGTCAGTCCCAGCAGAGCAAGGAGAATGCAATTAGAGCTAGCTACAAACCTGCTAGGTAACTCTTGTCTAAGTGTTCATTAGATGAAGATAGATCTGCCCTTTTAATTCAGAGACATTGCATACTAAGTACAAGTTAATAACTACTTAGGACTTCAAACCCTGACAGAGTTATACATGCAGGCTACTGTCTCTGAGAAGAGATAAAGACATGGAGGAAAAAAACAGCCATCAAGTTAATCATGACCAGAAATCATTACCACCTACGACTGAGTGTCTGATGAAGTCTGTTTCAGGACCATTTGACATAGTTATTTATGTGTCCACGAACATAGCAGTGCTAAGAAAATACTGATGTATAGATGCTGCATCACCAGACACACCATACAAAGGACTTATTTCCTGGTTTTGTCAGTCTTTGCTGCAGAGTTCAAAACAGAAAATTAAAATTGGTTGAGGATGACCAAAAGTTCACAAGTCACACACATCAACTTCCACAACACAAGGTGAGACAAGTCTGTTGATAGCATGATGCAGAGGAGAATGGACACAATCTTCTGACTTCTCTATACCCTGCTGCGAGCTGCTAGCAAATCCGCAGTCTAACATTTCTGGAAGCAACAGACTGCCCGTAGGCAGGTCAAGCACATTACAAGCCTGCAAGAGACATCCCTGCAGCAGCCTTTCAAGTATAGATCTCTTTTGCAAAGATTTCTCTGGGTATGCCCTGTCTGACTCATCCACTGCAATACATTCCCCTTTCCTCCAAATGCAGACTGGGATTTCGGCTGAAGTTGTAAAACTCTTTGTTCTATATTTGAAAAGCCTTTTACAGGAACTTGATTTTACTAGAATCATAGGAAGTTGCACACCTTACTGCTGCACCAGAAATACTTTCGACTATCTCCTGAGTCTGAATTTTCTGATGTTTATGCATAGCAACTTTAGGTCACAGCCAGCCACCTACATTCCTTCAGGAAATCAGCCTTCTTTGTAACAGGATGACATATTCGTCATTTTGCCTTGTTTTTGTAACAAACTAAAATACTTTCTCCTAGTCACCATTTGAAGTAATGTGCTTACAATGTACAGAAATAAAGCAATGAGACCAAGAACTACCCAGAAGTATAGCTACCTTGCTTGGACTGATCTCTTATCTGCATTGTTGGGAAATAAGGTCTTGATGTTACCAGTGCCACACCAGGCCCTATTGACTTCAGTGGATTCAATGAACGCACCAGAGTCCATCTGGGCAGCTCATTTGCAGAAACACCAAGTATAATAAGCTGGATCCTACAATCGGGTTTAATTAGAATCACTGGGACTTAGCACAGGTGTAGAGATCGATAATGTTGATCCACTTGTGGGCTCAAAGCCTTAATGTAAAGACATAATGCATTTTGTTATTACTTCAAATAATCCAAGTTGATCTCCTCTAGAGAAATGAGGTCTGATCTTAACAGCTGGTTCTGCACAGGTAGGGCTTTCCTTTCCTCAAGGTTCCACTGACATTAACTGGCATAAGGCAGACTTTTCCTCATAAGAGAAAGATGGGAAAGAAAAACAGGAGGCTATAACACGAATGAACCTCCTTCCCCTGGAGCACACTTTTCTCACTGTCTGCAAGTCTTCCCAGGGTCCTGAATTAATAAAACAGATAGTAAGATAAAGTTTGTTGCACTCCACACCTCATAACACCTGCCTACACTTAGCCCTGGGTAACAGTATGTAAACATAGAAGACAAATTTTAAGTAGAAAGCGTGCAGCAATTGCTAGGAGGGTTATGATTACATCACAGTAATCCACACAGAAGTTGTAAGATTAGCTGTGTAATTAAAAGAGTAATAAAGGAATAGTTTAAGTATACGTGAAATTTGCAAGCGCCACAAGACCTAAATAAACTTATGTAGTCACTTTAGTTTTCTGTTTATGATGTGCCATAAACTCGTCCCCTTCACTGCCACTGGTACATCAGTAAGAGCCTCAGAGAGCGCTCATGCTCTCAGGAGCCTTTTCTTACACGGAATTCCCTTTGAGAAATCTGAGTGAAAGGCAGGTCATTAACTCCTTAGAAGTGCTATGAAAGAAGTGAATTTTCAAAAAAAAAAAAATTATCCACACTTTTGATTTTTTTCAATTTTTTATTTTCTCCTTTATAGCATTTTCTTTAATAAACACCAGCAAGTTGTTGGTCTAAGAAAGATTATTATATAAATTTATTTTTTGTCTCAAGTTTTAACCTGACCTAGACATATTTATTCCTAAATCTATTGGAAGATGTAGTATTGGAAGCTTTACAAAACAAAGACTTCTCCTATTCCTACAATTATTTGCAAAGCAAAACAGGAAGATGGAAAGTACTATTCTTCATTAATATACTATTTTTTCACCATCTTCAGGCTGAAGTAAATAAAGAAGGCAAAGATATATACATTCTCCATCTCATTTTTCTGTGCCTCATAGTTCCAGAATTTCATAAGGTTTACAAAGGATCCAGCTTAGAGGGTCGACCATGCAAGAGTAACGTGTAGAAGCCAGGGATAATTAATGGTTACATTATTAAAAATCTGTTGTGGTGGTGGTAGTGGTTAGGGGGCTTTTTTTTAAACTAATGTTGGGGCTACATTTCATTTACATTCACACAGTTGTCTTTATTCCTAGGAGAAAGAACTTAAATTCTATCCCAAAGTAGATTTGAAGTGTGAATTTTAGCATTCCTGCTTTACGAGACAAGGATTTCCTTTAACAGGTATCAATATTACTCGCAAAATCAAATAACCTTTACCCCAACCCATTAACAAGGTCACTAATTCTTAGAGCTTGTTCTGTGCTTAAAAAGGTGGTGAGCTGGCCTAGTATTGCTCTGCTTCACACATCATTAAGAGCGCATGTAGAATCATATCCAATTTCTTCTTTCCAAGAGTTTCTTTTTGCCGATGCCTAGGCACATCTCCACATTGTTGTCCCTCTAGACCTACATTACTAATTTAAACAAGATTAACCAGAAGCTTAAATAAGAAATTACTTTTTTTCCTGGTAGAGTTTTGCCAGTAGTAAGTATAATAATATAATTAACACCTATCTGGTGCTCTTCACATGTCAATCCTCATTTCTACATGCATCACCAAGTGAAAGTAAGCTCTTTCTTAGGTGATATATTGGACTAGTTAGAACTATTCTAAAAAGTACCTTTGATTTTGCTTACAGTATCCTGAATGTTTACCTAAAGAGTTCTGTACTGTGCTTAAGCGTTCACAAGGTGTGTTTTGTACCAGAAACACTGAAAGTCTCAGCTACTCACTTTTCCAGGTCTTTGTGACAAAGACTTTAATAACACAATCTGAAGAAAAGAAACAGTTAAAGGCCTTAGCCAGTAGCACTGACATCCATTTCATTCAGTTTGCTTTTCCAGCTTCTTAACTGACTGCAGGGATGAGCTAACAGAATAATGGCTGAAGAAATTGCATCGAGATATTTTAAGGCACAGGCTGAACTCAGGATTCCATATAATGCTAAATTCTCAGACTTATGTACTTAACTGCCGTCTATTTTGGGACTCATTCGGAATGTTCCCTCTTGCTCAGTAATTCACTGTCACAGTATTTAAGTGCAGAGCTACAGTTGTCCAGGACTGCCTTGTGCTTTCCAGATCAGAGTCTGAAACAAAGAATTATTAAGTATCAGTGCTTTAGCTAAGCTAATTTTGTTTTATCAAACCAGTTTCTCTTTAGATTCCTGTGCCACTACACTTCCATCAAAGTATGTAGGACTGTGTTCTTCCAAGCTGTGTAAGTAACATTTGGAATACTAAAAAAGATTACAGGCCTTGTCTTGACAGGGGTAATAATATGCTCTAGGCTACACTCAATAGGCAGGCTAGGTTAAGCATGAACCAAAGCCAGCTGCCTGCTTTAGAGAGAATCTCAAAGCTTCACTAACTTTGTTGACACCCACTCATATATCTATGAATTTTCTCTGGGGCGCAATCTGTGTTTCCCTCTGACCACATCTTGTGAACTACACATGCAAGCACATTGATTCTTCTCCTTTGCAAGGGGACCAGGCAAGGAGATGAGCTGCAGTAACGGAGCACAGACATGCTGACAAGTATATGAAGTCACTAAATCACAGTAATCCAGTCATTTCTGATTACTTCTTTATATCCTTCAACATCTGTTCTCAAAACCAGTTCAAATGAAGTTGAAACATTTGGAATCATTCTATCATGGTCAAAATGAGAAATGATTGCATAAAACTCTGTCTTTCCCCATCTCCCCCATCCTGTTTGTACACACTGTGCGCCACATGCCATTTCATGGCTGTTGACATGGGACTATTAAAATAAGACTCCATACCATTGACAAGGAAGCTGTGCTAGCACAGATTTTACTGGATAACAGTCTTTCTAAAATAGTGACTTTTAGACAATCAACAAGAAAAATTTTCCTCTGAGCCTCTAATTGCCTGGCCACATAGCATAGAAATTAAGCCACTGGCTTCATGTGGACTCAGTCTAGATGTAAATTTGCAAATGTGAAAGATTATGAACTGTATCAAACGGATACTTAGATATACGTCAGTGAAATTGTAATTTCAGTAAAAATGTGCATTGATACTGTAGAACTATCTTAACATTTCTTTTATATAAAACTAACTGTGTGCATATATTCATAAACTTCTTTTCTACTGCATGACAGTACCTCAGATTGTCATGTTTGTTTGGTGCTCAACAGTGGAAGTATAAGCACACTTAAAATGCTTCAAATTTGCTAGGAATCATAGTGATAATTTAATTTTGACTTCTGCCATTCCTATTTCCTCAAAAAAACCCAAAACAAACAACCCAACCCTCCAAAGTTTAACTTGAATTTCTAGAACAAACAGACTACTGTTGGTCTGTAGCCACAGAGCTGCAGTAGCATATACAGAACAAATGCCGATGATGCTTGCATGAAGCTGAATCTATCGAAAATGCCTCAGCTTATAAATTTGACATGAACTGCATAAAGGTAAAAAAAAAAAAAATAAAAGCTATAATTGCTCCCACAGAGCATTTTGCATTAGTCCAATCAGCCGAATGTAACATCCAATGTTAGGGTGAAATGAGAATGCATGTGGGTAGAGTCAACAACAGAAAGCACATGTTAATGGATAGATGAAAAAAACACCAACCCTCGACACAAGCAGGAAGCTGAAAATAAATGGTCTTGTCACATGGTGCCACGAGGAAAGAGAAACCATTTCCTCCCAGACACTCAAACCGATTTTGAAGCTCTGAGAAGCTTATTACTCTGCAGATTAACTGAACAGTGCCAACCCCCAAAAAACTCACCAAGCACCCCAAGTACAAATGTTTAGCCCTTTAAACTATTAAAAACGGCATTTGCAGCCCCCACTCACCACAACCTCCTGGGCCACTGCTCCAAGTCCCCAGGGCGGCAGGTGGCTGCTTGAGACAAGCGTGAAGTCTCCTTCCTGAGCTACCTGCCTTTGCTAACCAATAAACTCAGGGCTTCACCTGTCTCCTGGACCCGGGACAGCCGAGCCCCTGCAGCCCCCCAATAAACTGAGGGCTTCACCTGTCTCCTGGGCCCGGGACAGCCGAGCCCCTGCAGCCCCCAACACCAGCAATGTGCCGCACGCCCCCTAAACCCCGCCACCACAGGAGGAAACGACAGGATTGCCGGCGCTGGAGCCTAACGGGTGGGGAAGCGCCACCAGCGGAGAGCGCAGGGAGGGAGGTGGGGAGGCGGCCGCGGGGCTGAGGGGGCTGAAGGGGCTGAGGGGAGTGAGGGAGTGAGGGAGTG
>VWPU01005910.1:0-54526 GCA_013398955.1 Callaeas wilsoni
TTGAGTCCCTGCTGGAGGTTACTTGAAGTAATTTTGGGTTACATGAGGTTATTGAGTCCGTGCTAGGGGTTACTTGAGGTCACTTTGGGGTTACTTCAGGTCATTGGGTCCCTGCTAGGCTTACTTGAGGTCACTTTGTGGTTACTTCAGGTCATTGAGTGCCTGCTAGGGGTTACTTGAGGTCATTTGGGGTTACTTGAGGTCATTGAGTGCCTGGTAGGGGTTACTTGAGGTCACTTTGGGGTTACTTGAGGTCATTGGGTCCCTGCTAGGGTTACTTGAGGTCACTTTGGGGTTACTTGAGGTCATTGGGTCCCTGCTAGGCTTACTTGAGGTCACTTTGGGGTTACTTGAGGTCATTTGGGCTTGAACAGGAAGCCCAGTTATCACAGACACTGACTCTGGACTTTGCTGTTCAGAACATCCAACTAGGACCACAGGAGCAGCAGCCAGGACAGCTGAATGTGGATGGACCCACCACACTCGGGTCACGGTCTCTAAAGCCCCAGAGATTTGGGCTGCTTAGCTGGAAGAAGAGGATGGGAGACCTTGGCTATCAGTAGCCACGCACAAGGACCTCCAGTGAATAATGGACTCATGAGCTCTCATTGTCTGCTTTATTCTCTGTATTTACTTGCCACATCCAGTGTAGGGATCAGACCTGGAGAAGTTGTCAGGGGTTGTTTCGAGTGTTCCAGGTTGTTAAAAAGGGTTAATAATGACTAGGGTTTGTGAAGACAAATTGGGAAATAAGAAGAGGAAAGCTCATGTCTTTACAAGCAATTTGATGGCTTAAGGTGTGGGTGTTAACGCCTTTGAAATGGGTCTTAATGTCTCTGCTAACTGTGGGCAGCAGGTTTGCTGCAGAGCCCTGACAGCTTGGCCCCTGACACACACGAGGGTCTGCACAGCCTGGGTTTCTGAGCTTTGGGGTAAAATAATAGGTTCAAGGGGGGAAATATGTGATAGGCGGTTCAGGAAGGCTGTACCTTCCTAGTACCTCAGCCAATGGGGAAAGGAAGAGGGCAACATGTGGCCGGGAGTTTAGGATAAAAGGAGGTTGCCTCCTCTGAAACCTCCAGAGAGAAAATCCCACGGGTGTGTGCCCCAGTGAACTCTCTCCCTTTTTTTGAATAAAGTTGCACAACTCCTCTGTGTCCTTTTCAGACATAAATCTCTGGCATTTGTGGATTTTCCTGACACTGGGAAGCAAGAAATTATTTCCCAAGAAATATCATTCATCCTCTCCGGGCACTTGCCCTTTTGCTATCCACCAATTTTTCCTTTGCATTCCGGGAAATTTCCCCTCTAGGACATATCACTGTTACTTTCTTTTAAAATGTCACTTCTGCTTTTCAGGAATTTCCCAGGTATTTGAGGAAATTTCCTCCTTGCTTTCATGGAATTTCTCTCCTTTTATTTCTAGGCTATCCCCCCCTATAGACTTGCAGGAAATTTCCCCATTGCTTTCTAGAAATTCTCTGAATATTTCCCCCTTTGCTTTCAAGGACTTGCCCCTAGTCCTCGCATGGAAATTCCTACATTGCCTTACAGAAAATTTCCCCTCTGTTATCCAGGGTATTTACCTTTCTAGGATGGTTTCCCCTTTCTGTTCCAGGAATTCCCCTACTGGTTGCCAGGATTTTTCTTTTTGTTTTGCAGGAATTTCCCCCCAGGGTTTTAGGAAATTTCATCCTCTTCCAGGAAATTCCACAAGCCAAAACTGACCCAAGCACCTGAACCCAGAACATCCAGCAAAATGTATTTAAGGGCAGTGAACACCATGAAGGCCAAAGAGGAGCCAGGAGAGCCGGGTCAGGGTGGGAGCAAGAGAAAAGGCTGACATGGACAAGGTGCGACTGGAAAGGGCCCGAGGTGGGTGGAGGACCCTCTGCCAGAGGAACAGGTGGGAAGAACAAGGAGTTGTGCTGGCTGACGGCTCCTGCCCCCGGGACAAGTGGCACCAGCAGGAAAGGGAGCGGAGGTGTGTTCATTTACTTTCATTCCTCAATGCAGCAATCAATGCACAGCGGTCTCAGTTAATGAGTGATTAATTAAATGGATGGGAATTCTCCCATTTTAAACATTTTTTTTTTCCTTTTTGCAAGCAGAACCCTGTCTGCCGAGAGAGGGGGAGGTACCTGTCCTGTGCAGCCACAGCCGCTATCTCCTGCCACCTCCCCAGGGCCTGCTGACTCAGGGACATGTCTAGGAAGCTAAAAATCAGACTCATTTAGGTCACCAACTCCTGCATGGTGGAAGAAGAGCTGGAGATTTGAGGAGGAAGAGTCAGTTTTACAAAGAAGTTTTTAAAAGCATCCTGAAGGACAAGGAGAGCTTTCCCTGAACCTCAGCCCTTCCCTGCACCAAATTTTCCTCCAAACTTAACCCCACCATATAAACCTGCACACCACGCACATCTCTGCAGCCACAAGTCACCCAGTTTCAGGGGACAATCCTTGCAGGCAGAAGGGCAAGCTGAAACCCCACAGGTTTTATCAGCAACGTCTCTTTTGGGCACCCCCCTGGTAAATCAAAAAGCAGCAAGGAATGGGCCACCTTAGAGAAAAAATAAAATAAATCTTTCTTTTTTAATCCACCCAAGGGAAATCCAGAGCAAGAGCAGCATCACAGCACTACACACAGCACAGACATATCATTGCCTTTGCACAGATTCCTTTCCAGATACACAGAGAAGTCATTAAGAAAAAAGAAAAAAAAAAGAAAATTATTCACATATGCAACGTGACAAGTAACAAATCAGCCACAGAATAACGTTTTTAAAGAGAAAAAGGATGCATCAAGGAAGAAGGCCCTCAACACACAGGTTTCACAAAAACCTAACCCAAGAATAGTGAAACAGAGGTGGTTTTCTTTTAAACATTAAAAACAAGGATATTTTAAAAATTAATTTAAATACACATTCGAAACACAAACACCAAGCAGGCGCCTGGAGAATAAAGCAAAAAGAAGGAATGAAAAGTGAATTCAACCAGTTTAATTTCAACACCAAAGTTGGGTGGATCGCACCAAATGGAATAAATAACAGAGAAGATCACATTGGGTTGGTAGATCTCACACTTAAGATCATTTAAACTAGAATTAATTACACAGCCCAAGAGAGTACTGAACGAGGAATTCCTCTGACAAGTGGTAATAGCTGGGGCAGTGTCCCTTTGACAGAGCAGGTTGTAGGTGTGGATTTGCCCCCTGGCACCCACCACCGATCCCCACCCCAGGAGCAAACAGGACATTCTCGTGATGCAGAGGATTCACCCCCACAACTGACGGGCACACAAACAGCTCCTTGCTCAGGGAACAGGAACCCTCCATCTCTTCCACACCCGCTGGCTCCAGTCACGCCCAAGGCAAACATCAGAACACAACCAGACCTTGTGTTCTCACCTGGCAGGGTGAGCCCACAGGTGCAGCATTTCTGCTGCGGCTCCGCGAGGTTGGGCAGTGCCAGAACTGGAGCCAGTGCCTCCTTCCGCGCACCTGGGGTCAGGCTGGGAAAGAATCAGATCAGCTGATCTCCGCCAGCAGACACAGCTTTAGCACTCTGAGGGTGGGCAGGTTGAAGGAATGTAAGTGGTTTCTTGTTGTTTGGTTTTCCCTCCTCCCAACCCTGCATTAAAAAAAAACCAAACAAAACCGAAACAAAAAACAGAACCAAAACAGAACTAAAGAAAACCCCCACAAAACAAAACAACAAAACAAAAAAGAAACCCTCCAACAAACAAACAAATAAAACAACAACAAAAAAAAACCAAAAAACCCCGAAACAAAATAACTTGATCCCAAGTTCCTCTCCTTTCCGTGCCTGTAGCCAAGCAGGGAAGCACCTTTGGACATTCATGTGATCCCACAGACATGTTCCCTACAGAGCAGACACCTTATTTCTGCACCTCACCTGGATGTGCCTGTGACACCTAGTTAGGAGGGACATCCCTTTGCTTTAAAACAAAAATAATTACAAAATCAATAGGAACAATCAGAATTAATTTAAGTCCAACTCGTTTCTAAAAAGGGAGAAGGGAGGACTGAAGGTTTCCAGGCCAAGGAACTTGCCAGATCCAACATCTCCCCCACTCCTGCCTCCAGCAGCAATAAGATAAGCCCCCTTTGTGCAGCATTCACTCTTGACCCGAGGTCAGCAGAGCCAAGGAGGTGCTGAGGGGACACAGCTGCCCCTCCAGCTCCTCCTCAGACGGCTGGCAGCTCCAGGAAGAAAGGGAAACTGAGGTGGATGAGGGCTGAAGTTATTTCTTTCCCATCTCTCCTCCACCCCAAGACTGAGAGGAGACTTCTGGGTCTGCAAGCCCAGTCTGTGCTTACCAGTGTCCTTAACAATGACAATTTAAAACCAAAAAACGGGAAATTCAAGAGAGAGAGAGAGAGAGAGAGAAAGAGAGAGAGAGATGCATAATTAAGTATTGTCCGTGGAAGGAGCGGGAGGGGGCAGGTTCCAGACGGAGGCAGAGAAGGGGCCCTCTCCCTCCCCATGTTTGCCCATCTGGACACCAGGTCCCTTCGCATCCCTGCGCGAACCCTTTGTGCTGTTGCTCTGACATCGATCGACACGGATGGTGAACACGGGGATGAATCCAGCGCTGCAGAGGCGGGAGGGCACACGCAGCCACTCCAGGGCTAGGCCCGGTGCTTGGGGAGCATGTCCAGCAGGAATTCCGCGATGCCGATGAAGTAGACAACTTGTGCAATGCCAAAGAGAGGAGCAATGACCAGGGCTCGGCAGTAGGCCCCTTTGAAGAAGGCTGTGGGCCCTTCCCTCTGCCAGATCTTCCTGGGGACAAATGGCACAGACAGTTCAGTGTCCATCCCACCCCTCCACTGTGCCAGGAGCGCCCCTGGCCATTCCCTGGCTGTCTGCCTCCCTCCAGAGACTAAACCCAAGCAAGCACTGTTGCCTGGCACAGCCTCCACAGCAAATCACCCATGACTGCCCAAGTGCTCTGCAAACGGCCATGTGGAAACTTGCCCCACCCCTGCATCTGGCTAGAAGCTGGAGTGTCTGGAAGTACAGCTATAATAACCCCATGCTTGCATCAAGAGGTTCCCCTGCTGAAAAGCTCCACCCTCAGCATGGGACAGAGCCAGATGGCAACAGATTCTGGCTACTACAGAAATACAAAAGCAGAAAAAGTCCCTTCGTGTTTTGAAGCAGCCAGACTATAGTTTAGCAAAGGATCAGAGGACAGTGCAGCTGAGGACAGCCCGCTGTGGCAGTGCTCCTGCAGATATTGTGCAGAGCAGTCCCAGGAGGGATATGAGACTCAATACTGTACGTTTTTCCAACAGCAGGACGTTGGGAGAGACTACCACAGCATTGCCTCCCTTTGCAGAAATAAAATCTCAGTGTTATGACTATTGGGGTTTGGACAGAAATATTTAAATATAAATGCTACATTTTTCTTGCTCAGTATGGGAAGAAATTCTCTTTTATAAAACTACATATATACATCTGCACACGTATCTGTATATATCT
Organism: Callaeas wilsoni; assembly: GCA_013398955.1. Classification (NCBI taxonomy): domain Eukaryota; kingdom Metazoa; phylum Chordata; class Aves; order Passeriformes; family Callaeidae; genus Callaeas; species Callaeas wilsoni. Next base: position 5,507 of record VWPU01005910.1, read on the forward strand.
CCAGATAGACAGATAGATTGATAAAAGCACAAGTTCAGAGGGAACCTGAAGCAAAGCTGCACTGCCTGCCTGGCAGCAGGCAGCAGCAGATGCCAAACACCTGGTGTGGTGCCTCTGTCATGAGGAGTCTTACTTGGTACAGTCCAGGATCCCCGAGTAGGTGTCCTCATTCACTCCTCTCTGCAAGGACTGCAGCCGCGTTTTGATCACTGGGGAGGGAAAGAGAGGGGAGACACTGGTGAGCACTGGGGGTGTAGCAGGCAAGAGCCACCCTGAGAGTAATGTCTTTGAAACAGTCAAAACGAGATTACCAAGAATACAGACCATTTTCATACATTTATCAGGGAAAACGAACCCATTCCTTTACAAATGGATTAACGAAACACAAAGCCATCCAAAACCCAATCACTCCCTTCCCTTCCTGTGATCAAGGTTTCAAAAGCTGACTTAGGCTTTAAACTTTCCAAATTCAGATATCTTTCTGCAAAGTGGGAACTTATTTTCAAATGCTCATCTCCTTCAATAAGAGGTATCTAAAACACACAATTCTGCTCCTACATTTCTTCACATCTTGGAGCATGTGCAGTGTTGAGGAGAGAGCAGTTACTTTCTGGTGTTTTTCACAGGAGAGAAACCAAGGTGGTATTTAAGGCAGATGCTGTGGAGCAGGAGAAAAGGCCACAGATCTGAGGCTTCCCCTGTTTGTTCCAGACCATATAGTTTTAAGCGGTCTGCATATTATCACTCCACATGGAAATGTGCCTTTCCAGGGGCGTGTCTGCAGCCATTCCTGCCAAGAATGACTGAAATGAATGACATCCTCTTCTCGATGTGCCTAGTGAGTACTGCAAACCTCTGTGTAAGCTGTGGCCAAAGTAGTAGCTCAGCTGAAGTTACACCATCAGAGCTGGAGGCAGCTCACACAGCAGAGCTATTCCTTCTTGTACCTCCCTGTGTGCTCATGCTGCAGAGGCTGGCACAATCACCCTCCTCCTCACCTGGCCCAGCCTGGGCCTCTGACTGCTGTCACTTGGCACCAGGCCACCACCACAGTCTACTCAGGACTCACCATCACAAGGATTGACAGCCACTGCAGCCGTACTGCCGGCCACACATCCAGAGAGGAAGGACACGTAGAACGGAGCCTTGACATTCGGGTCTTTCTGGCCCAGCTTGTTCAGGTTTGCAAACAGTGGGAAGTAAACAATGGAGAATGGGACATCCCTGCAGTGGGGCAGGAAAAAAAGGAAGAAAGAAGAACAAGGATGAGTGAAGTCAGTGTGGGACAGCAACAAACTGAGCAAAGGAAGGGCTGCAAGCATCACACACTGGCAGCACAGCCATGAGTGCAATGCAGCTATCCTGCCTCTGTGACTGCAGTACAGACAGGAGCTGAAACTCAGCGGGGCAAAAGTTACTGCACAAAGGACAACAGGCCCATGGGAGGCATGCAGCCCTGCAGGATCAATGGGCTCCCCCTTTTTTTCAACACGCAAACCAAGACACCAGCATATTCAGAGGTCAATTGTTTTGACCACTTTTGTTAACTATGAGAGGTTCCATCCTGCCCTCCATCCCACTGGGTGCTGCCTAGCTCTACTTTTGTTAAAGCTAGAGGAGAGTCATTTTGTGAAAGCCCAGGCAAAGAGTGTCAGAGCAGGCACTCATGCTCCGTAGGCCAGATCCCAATGCACACTCTGGGGTCTCAGGCTGGCAGTTTTACTTTGCTAGCACACAAGGACTTCTGTACAGTGTGAAAATACAGACCATGGGGCAGACAAAAACCTTCCACAAAAAGCAGCAGAATTAAATCTTCCAGGAACAAAATCGCAGCCTCCCTCACTTCTCTGACCTTCCCTTCTTTAATGTACAAAACCTGTGCATGGAAACCGAACTGAACCAACCCCACGTGGACCCGCTGAAGCCAACACCTCCTCTGCAGGCTCATCCCAGGGATGGGTGGTGCCTCAGGTCCAAGACGGGGAACACCAGCGCCCTGTGCTCAAGCCCACTCCATCCTACCTTAGCAGCGTGGCTCCCAGGCCCTTGTAGAGTCCGGCGATGCCTTTGCTCCGCAGCAGCTCCCTGGTTATCTGGGTCGCTGTGGTGCGCGTTTCCACCGCCGGCTCGGCCGCCGCCGCCGCGGGGGAGGAGGAGAGCTGGGCCTGCGCCGCCATCAGCTTCTTCTGTGCCGCTGGGGAGCAGAGCGTCAGCACCGGCCTGCAGGGTGCCCCGGAGCAGCCTCCTGCTGCCCGTGCCGCGGGACAAGCAGGGACAGGCAGATCTCCGGGGGCAACGCAACACGCAGACAAAGGCCAGGCAGGTGCCCTGCAAGCTTTTCGCCCACTCTGCCCACCTCCCTCAGCCTGTCCCAGTCTCTGGCAGCGCTGCCACACCACAACGCTGTCGGCTGCGCTCTCCCGCCAGCTGGTTTGCCCACGCAGGAGCATCCTGCCACGTACCAGCTCTGCAGTGCAGAGAACAGGAGCTGCTGTGAGCAGGCAGAGGATAGTCCCTGCTTCCAGGTGTGTCCTGGTACAACAAACTAAAGATGTTCATAAACGAGACAGCTTCCAAAGCTCTGTTCTTTGCCTCCCTCCCCTGAAAGCAATCATTAACCTGGGGAATTTCTCAGTCATATTTATAAACACATCCTGGTTTCTCCCACTTTTCCAACTGATGCACTTCAGCCCTTTGGCCAGAAGATGGAGAGCACTTCAATCTGTAAGTAATCCCCGGCACACCACGGCTCTCCTGCCACACAGAGAACAGGCTGTTCACAGCATCGAAAACCTCTCCTGAACCCTCAAACCATGGCTTAAATCCTTCCAACATTTTAAAATAATACACGCAAAGAGGATAAGGTCTGCAGTAAAACCAGTGAAGAGAGAAAAGAAAAAGTAAATCCGCGATTATTCAGGAACGCCACATCAAATAAGAGATTAAAGGACAAATTGGCCCATTTTCCAGGAAGGGCCATAAACATGGTATCTAACAGTGTCACACAGGGCTCCTGGGAAGTGAGGCCACAGCCCAAACAGACCTCTGGAAGAGACTAAGGAAAGAGCACGCAGCTCTTTCCCCCAGAGTCTCCATGCCAGACTCTGGTCTCCCCTCTCACCAGAAACACTCCACAGTGTTTCAGCCAAAAGGCTCACACTCCCTCCTGCCTCTGCCTGCCAACTCACGCCCACAGTCCCAAGAGCCTGATCACAAACCTCGCTCAAATCCAGTGCACTGGGAGAATTTCATTTACTGTTTCAACCAAGACAACTGCTGTTTTTGTCAGGGAGGAAAAAGGAGTACAAGGGGAGACAAGTAATTTGGAAAGAACACGTCCCCTTGGGAAGCTGTTAGGGAGGTTCTACACAGGGGGGTAGAAGAGAGAGAAAACAGACATCAGAAAACACAGAGATGGAAGAAGCAGCACATGAAAGGCACTGGAGGATGCTAATCCCTTCTTGGGTGCACAGGACCCACCAAGTTTGAATCACTCACACGCTGACCACCCAGTCATCTCTCCTGTCTCTCTCCCTCCACCAACAGCATTGCTGTTTTGTTTGCCAAGCCTATTGCTTTGAGAAAAAAACCCACCACCTTTTGTAACTGCAAGGGCCTCTGCAAAGCCAGCTGAGCAAAGTGTGGGGGGAAGTAAGCTGGGAAGAGGAGGAGAAACTTCTGCTACATCTGCGGTATCTCTGACGTGGGAGAGCAGGGGAGGGAGAAGGGTTTTCTCCACTCATTCTCTCAGCTCTGCCTTGAAAACCCAGTCCCAGCTCTTTTCCCCCTCCCTGCTCAGAGCACAGGGAAGAAAAGTCCACGTACCAATGCGTCCTGCATCCTGCAGCTGGATTTTGAGCATCTCCATGGGAGTGGTGACAATCACCTGGCAGGTACCCGCGCCACAGCCCGCCAGCATCTCCCTCAGCAGTGTCAGCTTTTTCCTGCCCGAAGAAAAGAGAGAAAGAGTCCATCAGAGCAGGTGGCCTGGAATTAATACTTGGGCAGCTGGGTACAAGGCTTGGGGCACATCTCGGACACTGGGGTTTACAGGAAAGGCAGCCAAGGGGGCAGCAGAACCTGTTAGGCCTGACAGTTCAGCACAGCCCAGGCTTGGCATCTCTGCCAGCACCACCTGACCTGGAGAATAAACTCATTTTGTCCCCAAAACCAGAACATTCATAAAAGACACAAGCCCAGTCAGAACAGCCCCAGACAGAAGCACACAGCCGCCTCCACCCACAGGCAGAGCACTGCAGCTCTCTTCCAGCCTGATGGTGCCCCTGGTCAGGGCACAGCTTTCAGAAAGGGTGTCACTTCAGGGGGCAGCAGAGGACCTGAGCATTAAGGGGGATAAGCAGCTTTTCTCCTGCCAGCCTAGTCCTTTAAAAATTGTCCACAAACAGAGACCACAGGACAAGGAGCAAGGGGGGAAAATATTTCACTTGCTGCTTTGGAGTTCTCTGAGAAAAGCAAAGTAAATAAACGGTGAATGTGAATCAGGGAAGCAGTTCCTCGGTGGTTAGGAGCTGCTTCATCTTACCAGGTTTTCCAATCCTGAACAAATAGCCTTTGCACTAAACTGGTCCTCCCTGAGAGACAAGGGATGGGATGGACCTCCAGCAATGAAGCTTTGTGCATTCTCTGCACTAGAGAGCAGGGATTATGAACAGCAGTATGTTCTCACCTAGCAAAATGCAGCATTTCATTGTTCCCTCCATTCCAAAGCTATGAAAGAGCCCAGCTAAGACTAAAAAGAGGAACTCAGGATGCAAAACCTCAAAGTTTCAATTTTCAGAAAGTGATGCATTTTTGCCCTGTAAAAAAACCCTAACGCCTTGACACCAGAAAACACACTGACTTGATTAAAAAATACATCTGACCTGCTCTTTTCTAAAAGGGTTAAAAAAAGAAGCGTGCATAAATCACACAGCCAGAGAGAAACAGCCTCCTCTTTTTTCTGTTTTAAATGCAAGTACTATTTTTACCTCCCCCAGCCCTGCTCTGCAGCAATACCTCATCTTAACCTGCTCAAGGCGTGTCCTCACACTGTGGCAGAAGCAGTCCCACAGTGATACACCCCATTCCCCTGCAAAGCCCAGGCACACTCCCCTGCCAGGGGTTTCACAAGCACACACACAGCACAGCTGTGGGGCAGTGGGCCAGCAAAGCTGTTTCAGTGCCAACCCTACAGGAAAGGGAGGGCAGATGCACTGTAATCCTGCTGGCCCACCATGTCAGCTGGGCCGATTTCTCCACCTCTCATCTTCTCCGGGGAGGATATGAGAGCAGGGGATTAGAGGCACAGAGCCACAACAGAGATTACCAGCAACTAAATATAGAGCTCTTCTATGAGGCTGAAAGAAGGAATATTTCAGTCTACCCTTTCCAAATTTTCCCACAGGTGACGAGCTGCAAAGAACAACCCCTCCCATGGAGTTACCCGCACAGGTGCTGACGTGTGCACAGCAAGCTTTCCTGGAGGTAAGGGGGAACTAGGGTGTGCAAATCCAGAGGTTCCCACTGCCACTGCCACTTGGAGGTGGCCAACTTGTGTCTTTTGGGTGGCCTGAAGCACAGCACCAGTCTCTGAGAGGCTCGATACAGTCAGCAGCAAGGCTGCACAATCCCCAGCCTGGCTGTGGGAGGAAGCAAACCACCCAAAGGAGCTGGCTGCCAGAATCCCTCTTTGGCACAGCAGAGCACCTCCCACTTTAGCAAGAGCCCTGGAGCATCTCTGGAGTACATATCTTCTGGCTTTCATCCAGGGCGACTGCTTTGATACCCAGTTCAAAAGATTAGGAAGATCTGGCCTACATATTCATCTTGGACCATTATCCCAGCCAACTGAAGTCAGCCTTGACTTGACTGAACTCCATGGAGCTATGCCAGTATCACCCAAAGGATTTATGCACATGGGTGTGTTTCAGAGATGTCAAACAGGTACATCAAAAGCATCTAGAACAAGGGCTTTCAGCTTTTGGTTTGCACATCCTGGGAACTGGGGAGAGTCCAAGAAAAAAAGTAGTTTAAGATAAGCAAATCTTTTGACAGGAGGTTTAAAAGTTGCAATACAGGGGTCAAACTGCCTTTGCAAAACCTCACCAGTCTGCACATAAAAGGAGTTTCAACACTGTTCATCTCTAGACAACAAAGGGGTTTAAATATTTAAGACACCACTGGCCTTACCCTCAGTGGTTTAAAAACTGGCACATCTCAACTAACTTCAAAAGCTGCAACACCAGCAAAGATCTGGTCCTACAAATGCAGAAACCATCTTTTATCACAGCAAGAGTGTGTTAAATATAACATATACACAATAGCCTCAAATTCTGCACCGGCAGAAATCAGTTGTTCCACATTTTTAACTGACATACTATTAATTTGTGACAAATCAAAAATGTCAAATGGGAAGGGGAGGAGATTCATGCTTGATTTAAATTAGAGTTTCAAACTAGAGCTGAAAAATAAAGTCAAAAAGCAGGAACTATATGTTTATGGAAAGCTTTTTGGGAGCAATCAGTTCAAAGTTGGGATCTCTGACAGCATTGGTCTATTGATGTCACATGGGAGCAGTGTAAGATTTTTTCAAGTTTTTGAAACATCTTGGCCATATGAGAGTTTACTGTGCTTGGGTAGGGACCAAAACCAGCCATTCTGGAATCAGGACAACAACATTTCCAGAGAAGAAATCTCTGACCTAAAGAAACATACATACAAAGCCATCTGTTTCTATTACCCACCCAAGAGGCTACTGTCCCCAGCTTCACCTTCCTCCCTCAAGGGCATCACCTTCCTCACTCATAAAATAACCTCTGCCTCTGCCTGTCAGCCCAAGAGGTTGCAGAAAGCTCCCCGGGAACTTCAAAGAAGACAGAGTTTCTTTCAAACAATTTAAATAGTGGGTCTGTGACATGGATTAGAAGACCAGCACACAGGAGTTCTCCTTCGAAGGAAGAGCACCCTCTCTGCCACAGTCACAGGCGGATGTGCACACAAACTGCCAGCCAGTCCCTTTAATCCAACCCCTGATTTTCCAAGGGGGAACAACAAGCTACTGCAACTGCACTTCAGAAAAGCTGGAGCTATGATGCTGGAAATGTAAAAGCAATAAAGTTCCCACTAAAAGTTTCCTCTCACTTCTAGTGCCAGCTCAAAAATGCCTCAGACAAGCAAAATAAAGTACTGATGTGGAACAGATACACCTCAAAGTAACACTGCCAGATTAAATGTTGATCTGGAAGTCATTATTCCAGGTATGTGCAGGAGGTCTGTGTTGTGTGTTTGGACTAAGTCAAGAGGAGCCTGACTCTGTACCTGCATCAGGCTGCCCTGTCAGGAAATCCCGTGTTTTGTTCCAATATGAACATTTGTGGAAGTGAACAACGGACAGGGCAATACAACTAAGCATGCTGAACACAGACACAACCCACGCTTTGTCCCAAGACATGTGCCTGGAATGGTGACAAGGACAATGCTCCTCCCATGGGTGCATTCAGTGATCAAACAGCCCATCTGTATCTCCCTCCAGATTAACACTTGAAAGTGCATTTACTTTTTGGCTGACCTTTGATGTCAACAGCTTCATCCCACTGCAACTGCCTGGCCTCTGTGTGCTGAATAAAAGAGCCCTCCCCAAACAGCTGTCCCTGAATTGGCACAGTGAGATTATCAGCTCCCATCTCCTTCTCAAAGGGAAGGAAGACATTCCCCCACCTCCAAGACTCAGTGAGTTGGATGAGGGTCACCTACATGAAAGAAGTGTCTGAGTGGATAACTGCAGGAGAGGCTGCCTGGGCACACAAGTGCCAAAGAAAGACCAAGCACAGTGTGTGCAGGGTGATACAGCAGCTCAGCACCGGGACTAGCAGCAGCACCATCCCTTCTTCCTAAACTGAGAGCCTCACTTTACAGCGTAAGAGCATTCTGCAGCTCAAGGCTCAACCAGGCTGAGCAATTGCTACTTAAACTCATGCCACAGAAGAGATGGTCCAAGTATTTTAGGAGAGGCGGAAAGAAGAACAGATGAAGGAAAGAGCCCTGGGGAGATGTATTAGCTGGGAAGGCAATGGACAACAAGCTCCAGTCTCCACATCTGCGTAAGACTGAAGGAAAAGTACCTTGCTTGTCCCAGGATTACCAGTCGGCTATTTCTCTGCCCTGAGCAAAGACACAGGGCAGGAGGAAGCAGAATGGAAGAAAATTTGCTAGCATCAGCAAAGGCAGAATTAAGTCAGCCATGCTGGTCTTCCTAGGGATCCAAGCTGCTAAGACAGCAGATTGCCAGCCTTTGCTTCAGAACAGCAAACAAAATAAAGGTCAAGATTAAAGAGGACAGGATAAGTAAGGGAATAACACCTTGGAGAAGAGCAGCAGGAAACTTATCCAGGGACACTGGGAAGTTTTTATGAGCAAGAAATTGCTTATATAAGAAGGTATGAGACACTTTTTACTGCAGCCAAGGCAGAATATTTAAGCAAGAACCTGAAAAACAAACAAAACCTGGCAAACAAATGCCCAACAAAACAGCTATCTGGCACTCCTCACTTTGGAGATAAACATGAAACCTTGTAGGACACTTTAAAGGGACTGATTTTATTAAGTGTATAACACCCAGATTCAAAGAGGATATAAAAAGCAGGCAATACTTAAATCAGTCAAAGAGGCCTCACACACTGAGCACCGAATAATCAACGATGTACTTTAAATGCTGGTGTACTACCAATCTAAATTGCCTTCTCAGCTTCATACCCACGTGCTTCATACTCGAGTGCTTCACTTAGCCCCGGTGACTCCTCACATACTCTGTTCTGGACAATGAAGCCACTACTATTTTAACAGCAGCTGTGAGACTGAGTCTCTCAACACATGCAGCTTCAAAAAGCCAGAGTTAAAAAAAATCCCATCTGCTTCCAGCAGCCTGAAGACTGGAAGTTTCCCCTCTCTCCACATTCTGCCTTCCCCAGCCTAGTGGAACTCTTCCCCACAGAATGACGCAAGAACAAGGACCTGCCTGAAGACTCTCCTGTGAGTCACCTTCTTCTCCTAGGAACTGCTCAGGCTCTTAGGTCAAAATCATCACAGGAAATCACTTGATCCTTATTGCCTTTTTCAGTCATGGTCATTGGGTGCCCTTCAGGTTTTTCAGTATCTTGGTCTCCCTCCTTTCCTCCATGATGTAGCAAACACGTTTTCAGCACTCGCACAACTCACTCAGGCCTCCCTCATTCCTAAACGACCAAGACAGCTTGGGAGGACCAACTCAGTTTTGTTTCCTCAGAAAACAAAAAGCTGTAGCTGTAAGCTGCCATAATGGCCTTGACATCAAAATAGAAACTGGCAAAGAAGCAGAAATGACATCCCCCAGCCTGTAAGCACACATGCTCCCTGCACCAAAAGGAGGGAAAAAGCATTGTATGGACAGGAGTGTCTCCCTGAGTTAGTCCCAGGGTGTAGAGAGCTGCAGGAACAGACACCTGCAGACTCGAGGAGAGGGGTGCACCAACACAGGCATGAGGTCCCTTGTGAGCACCTGCTGCCCCAATGCTCTACCTCCAGCAGTGTCCAAGAGCAGAGTCAGGAAAAGGGAGTCTAGCACAAACCTGTAGTGATAACATCCCTAAAACACTCTTCCAGCAATTTGCAGTCAGGAGCTTCCTACACCACAGGTGCCGTTTTCAGTCTGGCCTTTCAAAAATAGGCTTTATGCCACTTTTTTATCCTAGCAGTTTAAAAGCAATTTCAACACTAAGTTTTTCAAAGGATAAAAATAAATACATTCATGTACACTGAAAGCTGTTGTTTAACTTGAGGCTACTTTGAGTCATGCTGGATTTGCCACACTCTGGTCCACACATACTTCCTCCTCTTGCACATGGAAATCTACTTTAATACCACATATTTTAATCAGCAAATACTGGTAGAACATGCACATTTTATCAGAAAAGGATTACCAACTGATGCAACATATTTCAAGCAAGACAAGTGCTAGATGCTTAGCACAAAGGCATTCAATGTAAACAGGTCTAGAAGACTTCTGCAGCTTTGAGTCAGAGCATCCTTTGGGATACTGACCTAAGGGCACAGCATCTATGAATGTACACAGCAAACAGACTGGCTTGTGCAAAAAGGACTTTGGTGGAGCTGAACCAAGATCTTGCTGACCCAGCCTTACACTGAGCCTAATCCCCTCAAGCTGTGCTTTGCCCAACGTAACCACCTTGACTGATGCACTTATATATCAAGAAATGAAACCACACTCATGAGCCAGGCAGCTCCAGGATTCACCTTTCTAACTCCAAGCTATTTTGTTGTTCATAACTAGGCTTTGGCTGGAGTTGTTAAACAAGTGGCCCAGCCCTGTGATGTGCTAGCAGGTATGCACCCTGTTGGGTCCTGGGTAGGAGAGGCCTTTAAATTCCAGCACTGTTAATCCTGTCCCATCTTACTAAGGCAACTGGAGAGGACAGGACAGAAGGATCCCAAGGGAGAAAACTGCCAGATCCCATATTCATCGCCTATACCAGACACAGCCAACCTGCAAAGCATTTTCCTTCCCATCATATCTTGGGGTGACACTTCTAGGTAGAAACACCTTAAATTATCTACCACAGCAGTATCAAGGCTCTGCCTCTCTGTCCAGCTCATGCTGGCTACTGTCCTGAGCACAGCTGACCAGATTTCACTCATCCAAGCCCCCCATGGTGGTTAAATGAGGTGAGTGACCCTGACTCCACATGCTGCCTAGCTCTTGTAACCTAACTGTGGCCCAACCTCTCTTTTCTCTAAAGGAACTTAAAATGCTCTGTGTTGAGACACAAAGACCTCCCACTACCTGAGTGGTATCATGCTCCTGCTCTAGGTCATTGTAGTGCCAGATCCATCAGTACATAAGATTTAGGAGAACAGGGTGTCTTGCTCTTGGAAAAATTCTCTAGCTCCTTTATGCTGAATTAAGTGCAGCACATCATCTATGTCATGTGTGGACCAGTCAGTGACCCAAAAGCCAGTCTGGAAGAGGTCTGAGTGAAAACCTCAGCTGCTAGTGGAAACAGCTGCATTCCACTTACCCAAAGACTTGTTCAAAGCTGGACTCAGCACTGAGGCAGACACACACACATTTCCTCTGAGGAAGCCTTTACCTCTCATGGTGCAGGACATCAACCAACAGGCATGTCCCGTTTTAATGGTCGAAATATCACAGCAGTGATTGCTCTCTCAGAATGCCAAATATGTTGCAATGCTAGTCTGATTTCTTCCATGGAACCATTCCCTTAGTGGTAGTACAAGGTGTGGCAGCTTGGCACCTTGTTGGGCCAGTACACGCTACTAAGCCTCCACTTTGTAGGTGGTGGCAAAGAGCTGTGCTGCTGTTTACTGCAGTACACCAAGGTGTGCTGGGCTGTCTGCTGCAGGGATGAGACACACCGCTTGGCAGAGGACATCATTACCTCCCACTGTCTGAGCAGAGCACAGAAGAGACACTATTTGAAGACTTGAGTCAGAAAATCACGAAGAGCTGTGAGCTGATGAGTCACGCAGACATGTTAGCTGCTACTTTAAAGGACTCCAGAACAAAAGAGAAAAAAAAAGAAAAAGTACAGGAAAAAAATGGATTCTCAATCTGTGTCAGTCCACAATCTCCACTGAAGTTGTTGAGCCACTGATCTGCAGCAGCCAAGACTGATGTGGTATGTTTTGGGAAGTTGTTAAGCCCAGTAATTGCGCCAGAGCTTTGCGTTTTCACTGAGGCCCCACCCCATAACTGTTGATGGGAAGCGTTGGGATCATATCCCAAGCAGGCTGTCACTCTAGCTACTGTCACTGAGGACTGCAGACAATGCCCTTGCCTGCCTCTGGGGAAAGGCCTCTCTCTGAAGGGAGACACAACAATATCTCATGCAATCTGGAAAACATCTTGGCGAAAGCAGCATTAAATATTCAGGGTCCAGGCCCTCTCAACTGCTCCAGCTCGTGCCTTTTACTCATATTTAATTCACATGAACCAAACTCCACTTGCAAGCTGAACAGGTAGTTTTATTCCTTCAGCGTTTATTTGAAGGTCAGCTGCTGCAAGTGCCTTTTGTCAATTCAGATTTACCACCTCTCTAAAACTATTTTTAAGGTAAAAAAGGAGAAGGGGTTGCTAAGTCTGGGGTCTAAAGAACTTGATCTCTTGGTATCTTTTCGAGCCAGAAGGAACATAAGAGGATCCAATAGGAAGCTGAGGACAGGAGTCCTCCCAGCAGCTGTTTGAGCAGTGATCAATGACATTGGGTTCCTCTCAAATACTTAGACTACACATTCTGGATCTGCTAACCTTGGCTTAAATCTGGGACTATTTTAAGAAGCTTGAATAAAGAGCAGTCATCCAGTAGAGTGCTTCACGCTTCCCATTTTAGACATTGCATCCTTAGCCTGAACGTAATCACCAGCTGAGCTGTTCAAGGTCAACTCATATTTCAGTCATTGCTCTACCCCATCCACCTTTTCCTGACATCTCACCAGACGTGTTCCAAGAGTCGGTGTCTTTTAAGTTGATCGCAACAGGTCAATTCCCTACTCACCCATCTTTGGAGAGGTGATGCCGGAAGAAGTCATTGGCTGCCAGTTTGATAGCCTTTTCTGGTGTCACTAGAGTCAGGTTCACTGCAGCCCCTGGGCAAGGACAAGAGAAAAAGGCCATTGGATAATGAGAATAAAGGAATTGTTAACTGGATCTTTCAGGAATGTGCTGTAACTGCACAAAACCAAGGACAGATGAAGGAGAGCTCCCAGTGCACCAAAGGGGTTTAAAAATACAAAACGCCACCAAAAATTAACAGTATTTCTGCCTCCCAACACGTTGGGTTTGTGAAAACATCCCCAGATGTGTTTCTACTATATTTGCCATATGTATTTTGTAATTTCTTCAGCTTCACTACTACCTCCCACCGTGTATACATGCATCCTTGTATCTCATCCAAGGATGCATTCCAATGAATTCAGAAGGATGCAGATCAAACGTTCAGAAAAGGAGTACAAGATGGTTTGACAATCAGTCCCAACTCCTTTGCAAATATTCTGTGATAATGAGAAGCAAAAGCCCCTGCCCTGCCTTCTCACTGGTGTCCCGTCCCTGCTTCCTCCTCAAAAAACACCAGAGCAGCTTGATTACTGGGCACGCCAGAAAAAGCAGAGCCACTGAAAGACCAGGAGGCTGGCTGAAGTCACCTGGCTCATCTGCACAGAACCAGCTCTAGAGCAGCCCTTATAGCAAAGTGGCTTCCCCTGTGTATCACCACTGGGTGTCACCCCCAGAACAGCCACCGCTGAAGTGGCTTTTTGCCCGTCACAAGCTGCAGCACACAGAAATTCCCCTTTGAGCTCCATGGCAAGGCTTGCTGGGGGACCCAGCGTGTAAACAAGCCTTGGCTCCAAGCATCCCCCACCCGCTGGAGTGCCCTTTTGTCAGGAACAACAAACAGCAAATCCCTGTATTGTGCCTGTCACAATAAAAGGTCTGCGTGGCCTGGCTGGCTGCTGTGGGCCGTGAACACCCGCATTAGTGCAACACAGTGGCTGGGAGCAGCTTTCAAGCTGCCCTGGGGGAAATGGGGAGAGGGGAGGGCCAGTCCCTTCCCAGCAGAGTGGGGTTTGCACCACTAGATTAACACTCCAGAACATTCTTCTCCGTTTAAATCTTACAGCTTAGAAAGTCCTCCAGTGGATAATCTCAAGCTGTCCCTGCCTGCACTGAAATGTACTGAGCTCCAAGCCCTCCGAAGGAGCTACCCTTGAGACTTGTTAATGGCCTAGAACACCTTTTTAGGAACAAATACAAATACAGGCATTTATGCTTGTCTTTGAGATTTAAACAATTTATCCCAAAGATTCATATTCCAAAGAGAAGCAGCCAGAGAAGCCTGTACCCCCACTAGGCTCCAAAGACCTGGTAGGGTTCATTTTCAGGACCTTTGAACCCAAGCTGACAGGAGCTGTAAGGGCTAAACACACCTAGAGAAAGTGAGCTCAATTCTCTGTTTTTCAGGACGGACTCTCCTCCCTTCAAAAACTGAAAGACATAGGTTTAGGAGGACTTTCCTCAGATTAGGAAGCAAAGTCACAATGGGACTTCTGGGACCACTACAAGGGGGACTGGGACACAGAAATCCTTGGCTCCACATCCTCTGCTCAGAAGACACACCTCCACCATTCAGGAAACTGCAGCAAGAAAAGACAGCCTTTGCTGCATGCGGCTGGGCAGCCCAACACATCCTCCCCGCTTTCAACTCCCATGTTCAGATTTTGCAGAAAATGCAGAGTAACATTTCCTCGTAGCAACCCAAGCCAGTGCATTCATTCCACACTGGCCATGACATCCAACAAATGCCATCATCTTTTACAGTAGAAAAATCAACTAGCACAGGGAGCAGGGCAGGCCTCTCACACTTCTCGTTCTTTGCAAACTTTTAAGTGCACCAGTGATTGGGCTGCTTCAGTTTGATATTCTTCCTACATATCATGTCCCCCCTGCCACGACTCTTGCATGTGAAGAGAAGCCACACAGAAATGACCCTGCCACTCTACATCCATTTTTAAATGCCAGTCATATCAGGATCTACAAAGCAAACCCACACAGCCTAATTTTTAAGCAGAAGTGGCTATCCATGAAGTGTTTCTTCAAACACCAAGTTGAAGACAACTTCAACAACACTCCCAATGGCTATAAAGTATAACACCTGTACATTGACACACAGCATGAATAACCCTTTCCTTGGAAAAACAAGAAGAGAAGGAAAAAAGCATAAATGCTACTCTTAACACCAGTGCAAAGGGTCCACTGAAAGAAAGCAAACAAACTCCAAACTATCAAGCAAGAAAGATACACAAGAAGTACACTTCCACTCTCTGACCTCCTTCAGGAACCAAGAGGCTTTCACAGAAGTTTCTCTTCAATTGCAAATAAGGCAGAGGGTAAAAACACACAATATACAGGAAAAAAGTTAATGAACCTGGGTTTTCTCCTCCTTTGATATTTTCAGTAAAGCTGCTTAGCAGAGAATGGATAATCCCTGTCCTGAATAATCCATAACAGCTTCAATTTACTGGAGGAGGAGAAACTAGATACTTCAGCTGCTGGCTGTATGCTTTCCACAGCATCTTCTTATTTTTGTAAAATCTCCTCAATTCTGTCCATGCCAATGAGTACTTTCCTAATTAAAGCCAACTTTGGCCTATAGGCAATGCTGCATGTACCACAAGCAAAGAGAGAGAAACAGAATAGAAAAATAAATAGCAATCATTAAAAAACAAAGCATTTTGAAAAGAAGTAAGGAAGCACTACAAAGAACAAAATCAACCAGGGGCAAAACCTGTTGTTTGCCAACTAAACTTGTAGGTGCCCTCTTTTCACCAAGTCTTGGTTTTTTATTAAAACACATTTCTCACAGAAGCCCTTATACACCACCAGCAACCTACATAACAGGGCGATTGAGTCATCCCCAGCGCGGCACTGGGAGATATTATTAGCAGAGGCCAGGGAAGGCTGCCACACTACTGCAGTTGAAGTGCAGCTACCCTCCAAACGTCAGCAACAGCAAAGGGCACTTCCTCAGCCTGATCTGGGTCTTTGGCTCCTTCCAGCTTGGCTAAGCACTTGGTCTGCAAACAGCACTGAGATTGTTCAGAACATGTGCCGGGATCTTTAGGTGGCTTCTGGCTGGACTGCAGTAGGAGGCTGAGAGAGCATGTCTCCAAGGTATCCTATCACTGATGCCCGTAGGGACCAGGAGCCCACAGGCACTATGGATTCATTCACCTGGCATCATTTTTGAAGGCTGCACACCATCAATTCCTTGAGCGCAGACAGGACTAGACAGCACCATCCAGCTTTGGGGCGCTGCTGCTACACAGATGTTATGGGAAAAAACATGAGGAAACGCCTTGTCTTCCTGCCCCAAACAAATCCAAGAATTCCTGTAACTTTTGGGGAAGAACTTGAGAGAAATGTTGGGACTGCCTTATACATCACACAGTCCACTATGGGCTACTCATCCAAAGCAAAGACTGTTTGCCCACACAAACACCTTAAGAGGTGATCTGCAGAAAAGCATCCTACAAGCACAAGCCACTCTCCTGTCTGCACTGAGATTTGATTCACATGTAAAGGAGCCTTGAAGTGACACAGCAGGAATGGCTGTGCCCAAACAGACCCTTTCTGGCCTCTGACAGAGGCCAAAGGATCTGCAGGGACAACGGACGTGCTTGTGACTCCTCCATGGGGAGCAGCAGCTGCTACTTTAGCACATTAACATATAATCCTCCCAATTTCAGCTTAAAGGCTGCAAATAAGAGCTTGTGAGTCATTCAGCAGATTCTGCTGGGGAACTAGGACAGCTGGAGGGAGCACGAACCAATCCCACCACCTGATTTCCATCTTTCTCTGTCTGCAAGGTTTAGACATCTCTTTACCTTCTTTCCAGAAAAATACTCACGCAATCTTCATGGAAATTGGATGTATTTTACCTGCCAACCATCTTCTTGAGAGGGAGGAAAGGGCTGCTCATGTCAGCTCACAGAACTGAGCCACAGAGATCAGGATTGCTGCTCTTGGGAGTACTCACCTTTGCACCCTGGCGATGCTGAAGTATCTATGATTTTCTGGAAGGAGCTGGAGCTATTCAAGAAAGGTCTCTCCAGCCCAGCTCCCTATTTAATAGTCAGAAGTGACAAGTAAATCCAAGCAACTATCAGCAGCCTGAGCAGAGTTAGGGACATGGACCAAGCTGACCAGACTTGGGAAAGGTTGGGAAAAGAAAGAGGTATACAAAACCCTCTGCACCCTTCTGCTTCAGAGTGACAAGTGGCCTGGAGATCCACATCCTCTCCACCACCCTATGCCTTAAAGGACCAAGTTGTCTCTCCCGAAAGCCCTGATTCTCTCAAAAACTCTTGGTCCTACAGTCTCCCCTCTAAGTTTCCCCAAACAGCTTCTTCCTTCTACCTCCCACCAAGCAGCCTGCCATTGCATATTTACAGCCAAAGTTAACACAAGCTTGAATTCCTGGCTAGGAACACAGAAGCAGCCAGCTTCTGGAAAAAATCAAAGGGGAACACGTCACTGCTAGCATCGAAGATGGAGCTTGCCAGGGTTCCTCGAGGTTATTTGTCTTGTTGCCTGCTCCCAGGAAAGCCGATGCAAAGCAGCCAATCCATCCCCGCCATCCATCACCCTCCCTTGAAACGCCCACCAGGAAGTTGGGCAAGAGACGCTGCCTGAACATCCAGTGCCTGCTCCCAGGCTGGCCAAGCACAATGCCTGTGTTTCCTTATGAGTAGGGAAGAAGCAGCAAGAGACGCTACACACGCCAAGAGCAAGGCGCCAGCATCTCTGGACTTCCGCTTGAAAAAACAAAGAGCAAAGACTCAATTTAATCTTAGTAGCACTTTAATCAGGCTTTATCAGTGACTGAGTGCCACCAAGAATGCTATCTGAGCACCCCAGATAAAAACTGCATATGCAGGCAAGTGACTATCAGGACATAAAACGAACCAGAGCTCAGTGTCAACGAAGCCAGTTGGACTGTGCTGGAACCCAAGGAGGTATTCCAAGTTTTCCTCTGCTACAAGAAAAGTCAGGATTTGGCCTGCTGGTCTTCTCTCCTCAAAATCTTTAAAAACTTTCAGGGATTTTGTGTTTAAACTAGAAAAGGTACAATGTCAGCTGAGGAACTCACTGATGTAACAGACAGCCTGAGCCAAGGAGCCAAGAGATTTCTAGCAGGTCAGCACACAACAACCAAACAGCTGAAGCTCCACCCTGAGCCAACCTCTGATTTTCTTACCATCCTAAGGGAGTTTTTTGGGAGGGCAGATTATTTTAATTTTTTTTCTTTTAATTGCAGCTTGTCTTAATGCTTGAACAAGACACTTGGACATGTTTGAGACAGCAGGCCTGACCATGCTGGTTTTGACATACATTCAATCATTAACCACAGAACTTTAAGAATTGGTTTGCTACTGCCCCTCTGTCAAATGTTACCATGCCCAAGCTGGAAAATGTAACATACAGTCCTGAAACAAAGTCCAGCAGCTTCACTTAAACTGCTGGTAAAGATGAACTTCAGTAAGTGGTAAGGTTTAACACCAAAACAGTCATGAGGAGGACTCAAGCCCTCAGTGGTAGGTATCTGAATAACCTGCATGGAGGAGTTTATTTCCAGAAACAGCTGCACTGTTCAACCTCGTAGGATATTGCCAGGTTATTGCTTTACGTGCCAGAGAACAGAGCTTTTCCTCCTACTTATGCACCAGTGCTTCCAACGCAAAAGCTGTGCTGTGCCTGAGTCAGCTGTACTTACCTCTGTACATGCCAAAGTAGCCTTCCGACCGAATTGTTTTAATGAGGCAGTCAGACCTGCAAACAAAACAGAGGGAGATGAACCACAGGACCTCAAAGGTGGGTGAGTGCAGAGAAAAACAAAGCAAATTTCCTGGAGTGGTTTCCATTTACATTCTGTCAGCAAAACTGTCAGCTGAGATGGGAACTGCATCAGCCTCTGAATGTGCCATTGTTGAGGCCTGAGTCCAATTTAAACCCCTAACTCACAGGGGCTTTGAAACGCCCAGCTCACCCTGCACACGCTGTCTGCTTTCTAGAAACACAAAAGGGAAAAGTGTCACTGCAAGGGCTGTTTATCCAGGGTCCCCTGTGGCAAATGTGCATGAGATGCTCTAACAAGCATACCCCCATGTACACATTTTTAAATCCAGCTCTGGAAGGGAAATAAAGGGGGGGCCGTGCTGACTCGTTTGACTTACTCTGTGAAATTTGACACAAGGCACACAAACACAAGATGACCTGAACACTCAGTCATCTGTGGCCTCCCACGCAGATTAAAGCACTTACTTTTAACACATCAAGTCCCACAGCAGGCAGCAAGCACTCGGGCTCTTGCCCCGAGGAGAGCGCAGCAGGGTACCGCTCTCCAAGGGGAAAACTGTCACCTTCCTCTTTGTAAACACATTTGCTACAAATGAGAAAAACCACGCAGAGCACTGGAATGGCTCAAAGGCTTTTGAAGGCGCATACACACACATCCCCAGCAAATCCAAAGGCACAGTTCAGGGAGGCTGCACAGATTCCCTGGCAGAGTTCCCTTCTCTGGACCACAGCTGCATGAAGCCTGGATGCTGGCTGAAGGTGGCTTTAGGGTCTTTGGGAAGAGACAGGTACTTGCTGTGGCCATAGGGGAAGGGAGAGGTGCACATGCATGTATGTGTACATAATTTAAGGAACAAAAGGCTCTTTTAAGCAGTAAAAAGAGAAGTATGGCTGATGAAAACATTAATACATTTTTAAAAGATTTGGCAACACGAGGAGTAAAGTTCTTCTCAGCTCTGCAGTAGCGCTGACATGGAAGAGAAGGAAATACAGAGCTCCTTTGAGGGCTTTATGGCCATACCTGGGTCAAGACTGTTCCAGGTTATTTGTGAAGAGCCCATCCTGCATTGCTGCCAGTCATGGCAATGAGTTTCCCCTCTCTGCTGGGACTCCCTGAATCCTTTGGCATCTCATCTTTCACACATTCCACCCCAGCCCTGCAACTTGGACATACTCATCTCCTTCTTCTGAGCAGCCCCTCCAACACATCTGCAAGCCCCAGAAATCTCAGTGCACCTTTCTCCTATCCCTCCCATCAAGTTCTTCCACTGCAATGCTGGAGGCAACACGTTTTCCCTGAGCCAGTGATGGTGCTTTGAACAAGCCACAGCAGGGAGAGGAATGAGAAGAGCTGCTCCCCATCATGTTCATACTGCCCTGCTGCATCAGCATAAAGCCTGCATGTCACTTAAAGCCCCTTGAGCTGCAGCAGAACCAGATACAGCCATAGCTACATCCAGCTTTCTTCTCTCCCTGGTAAAAGGGAGCCAACAGCCAATTAAAATGATACATAACATACTTGGGGCAGCAGAGCCCCAGAAGCCAAGCTCTCTCCAGCCCTCAGAAGTCCTCCAGCGTCTTTGTCTTTTTCAAGTGAATGGTTCCCCTGATGCCAAAGATCTCTTGAACCAAGCAGAAGCAAGGCATGCTATCTTAAAGTAAGAGAGCCAACATTTTAAAGGAACTTGCTGCTTTCCTGGGTGTTCAGCAGACGCCAGGTAATTGGTATAATCAGGAAATCTAGTACTGATGGGCACACAGCATTTCCAGAAAAATAAGCCCCTATAACTGGGGAGACTTTCTTAGGAAAGCTTAGCCCTTTCCTTTCTTAGAAGCAGCCAGTTCAAATATACAGGGTAAATCTTATGTATTCCTTAACAGCCTCTCATCTCACAGCAGTTCCTGGATATGGAGCTGACTTGCACTTGACTGCTGGAGGTTAAAAGCCCTCCTTCTACCGAGCTCCCTTCCAGGCATGAGATATCCTGGCATGCAGTCCCAAGGGGTGCCTACAAGTTCTCCATCCTGCCCAAACTCCTGTTGCTGTCACATGTCAGGTCAGGAGGGTAAGTGATGCTCAGGGAGGTGAAGCAATCTATAGCAGGAGCAGGACACAACAAAAGGGAGGCAAAGCAAGATGGGTGGCCACATGCTGCCAACAAGCCAGGGCACACCAACAGTGCAGGGAGCAGAGAGCACAGGAACTGTCGATGGAAGCACCAGAGCCTACAGTCTAAGCTCATGTCATTAGCTAGAGCGAGGAGGCACAGAGACTAAAGCTATCAACATACAGAGCACTTCCTTCCTACTTCCTCTCTGCCTAAAATTCTCCTGGGCAGGAAAGAGGAAAAGATGGTGTGGAGGAGCAGGGAGCAGGTAACGCTAGTTCTAAAAAAACTGATAGGAGGACACGACATACCTCACCAGTCCCAGTCCCTTCTTCCCCTCAATACCATCAATTCTTTCAGAAAACTAAGGCCTGTCTCTGGTTCCTAGGATAAATGATCTTGTGCTGAGTGTGGTACACATTCCCACAGCAGATACACAGCCCTAAGCATCCAACACAAACTCCAGGTGAATTCGGTGGGCTGGATACACTCATGCCTTCTTCTCCTACAGCCTATAACACCTCGGGTTTTTTTGGACACAGGGCTGCTGGTGTAACTACAGCATGTGTCAACCTGCGAGCCTTCAAAAGGTCCATATGCAATGCTCTAGACTGGGAATGAGTGACTGCTTCCTCTTTAATTTAAAACTAACACAGTACAAGAAGGATCTCCAATATCAGAGCAATGGAAACAGAACAGAGGCAGAAGTTCCCCCAGGCACCTGACTGTAGCTCAGCAGACTCCTTGTGTTTGGGATCAGGTGATTGGCATTCCTTGTGTTTTGGTTCTGAGCACTGGCAGTAGTGAACATGCTGATCCCAAGCAAGGGATGCAAACGGATGTGCCCTCTGCAGAGGACTCCTGCTCGGCTCAGCAGCCTCAAGAGCTGCTCTATTTGCTTTGTCTGCTCTAGCACAGCTTGGCTCCAGACTGTCCCCTGGCTTTCCTGGGGACAGCCCAGTTCCTAGAGATGCTGAGCTCACCTGAAAGAGGTAACAAAGTGGAAGGACTCCCCATAGAAAGCCCCAAGGGACAGTGCCGGTGCGGGCGGTACTCACAGGCTGGTGTACATCCGCTGCCCATTCTGCTGGTTCTGCAGGCGAGTTTTTGCCAGGTCAATAGGAAATACACAGGTGACCCCGATCAGCCCAGCTATCCCTCCATTGATCAGCTTGGCAGGTAAACTGTAAGGGGATGAGATAAACAGATGTCTTAGCACTCTGTAACATCAGGGAAGGGAAAGAGGAGAGAGCTGAGCTCTTTTGCATGACCAGAGTTAATGCATCTCTGTGAGACAAGGCTGTCCCCCCAGCACAAAGCAAGCTCTTCCACAAAGCAAAGCTTGGTTCCTGCTGTGTATACGAGGAGGCAGAGAAAGCTGCACATACCATTAGGACAAACCACTGATGAGTGAAGTGGAGCCAAACACCTAACCCACACATTGCTAAGAGCAGGAAAAAATCCTGTTGCCTAGGACCCAGGGATTTCTGTTGTGCCTAGAGGAGAAAAGACTGAGTGCTGGACCATCTACCACGTGGACAGCCTTCAGTTAGAGCCCAATGGCACTCGAGCCAGCAGTTACTGACAAACGCTTTCCTGCACCACAGTCAGATGTGCAGCTAATGAGAGGTTCGTGACACATCAGCTGCTACCATCATGTGGAAACGGGCCCAGCAGAAGCGCCCAGCTGGCAGCCATGGAGCAGACAGCCGCAGCCACGGGAAACTGCTTCCAGACCCACCGCCCAGGGCCGGGGAACAGACGCAAAGCAGCAGCCTGGTGAAACCACCGGGCTGGCAGCCTGCATGGCCGCAGACGAGGAGACGTGAGCTCATACCTCTGGGGGAAATCAAAACCTGGCTCGCTGCACGTGCTTCCGAAACACAGGGCTTTTTCCACTTGCCTTTGTGTTCCCACAGGGAATTCTTGCAAGTGGCACTGAGAGAAACTCATATCAGCTGAACATGGGTTCCCAGCAAATTCAATTAAGAAAAATACTCTGCACTTACATGCTCAATAAACCACTGCACACAGAGACAAAGAAAGCCTGTTTGAGCCAGCTCCCTCCAATAAAGCACAGGATATGGCTCCCTGAACACAGGATGTGTCAGATATTAAACTGGTGGCTGACAGTCCTAGATTGCAGCTGGGTGAGCCTGCAAGGCCTATTCTCCCACTGGGGGAAGCGGCATGCTGCCGTTCATGATGGTGACTCGCTGCTCTGGATGGGGGGACAGACTGCATTATCCTTTGGAAGCAGCAGTGCAGAGGCTGGCCGAGGTATGGTGGAGTGAAGCCCTGCAAAGATCTTCCCCTCAACAGCACTCCAGAGCACTCTGCATCAAGGGGCAATTGCAGAAAGGATCGATAAGCAGCCATGCTTGAGGGAAAGGCAAGATACGGAGACTCAAGACTTCAACTTGAAGGGCCCCTGAGGGAAGCAGACAAATGAGGGATGGAAAAAATGTAAAAGACTTTGCCAAGAAGTGCTAAGCCTGACATACTGACACACCTTGACACACTCCTTTCAGCCTCTGTTGTCCTGAACCCAAAGCTCCTTCCTCCTCAACACGCTACAATATATACACAGCCTCAGGGCTGGCACAGTTGGAAGAAGAGGTGCCAAGGACAGGCAGACAGATTTAAGCTCAGCCTACAACTCCAAACAAGACAGTGCTGACCGAGATTAAATCAGCACAGTACTTTAGGAAGGCAGGCCCAAATCGGTGCACAAGCTCAATGCAGAGGCAGGCTTTCAGACCTCACCAGCTCCAGACTGTTGCCCCAGGGATCTTTGTCACAGTCTGAGAACAGAATAGATTTGCCTGCAAACTCCTACACTCAACTTGTTCTCAGGACATGGGAAAATTTCAAATAGTAAGTTTCACATCATGGTGCTCTCCTTATTTACCCACAGTCACACTGAAGGAGCAGGCTACAGACCAGATAAAAGCATGCCAAGATGGAGACACAATTGGGAAGGAAGGTGTTTGAAGACAGATCACCTCAGCCTACCCAAATTCAGCTCTGAAGTCATTGTTGTCAGGTCACAGACAGTGAGGTACAACCAGTGCCCCCTTCCAGCCTCAGCACTGTCATCACTTCTCTAAGTGTCCCTGAAACACTTGGGACAGGCAAACACTTGCCTTTCTCAACCTGTTCCACCAGTGAAAGCATCACAGGGTTTATATCAGGCGGGACTGAGACATGGACACAAAGGTCCTGCCTGCTGCTACTGTAAGTGCAAGACATTCCTCAGTTTCAGCCCAGATCCCAGCAGTAAAGGGGAATGGCCTGACGTCCCTGGGCAAGCCAATAATTTGAGGCTGCAGACAGCCTCTCCCGCTGCCTGTGGGGGACAAATCCTTGCTCAATACCCCCATCACACCTGAATCTAACCATCCAGATTTTCCCATGAACACTGCAGGGGGAAATGAGTATGGATGGACTATGGGGCAGTATCCAGCAAGACTCTGAGATTAAGTTCCACATGCACTGCTGCAGAAATGCAGTGCCTTTGATCTCACCTTGCAGCAAACCACTGCTGTTGATTTTAGTCTTTTGCTATCAAACTTGTTCTACTAAGGGGTGACAGAAACAAATCTCCTTGGCTTGGCTGCCTGTGACCACTGCAGACACGTGGTCCCATCAACTGGAGAGATGACCAAATCAGGAGAGGTGAGGGATTTGAGCGACAGAGAAGAACATGAAGCAAAGACCACTGCACCTGAATCAGAACTTTTTTCCCCCTGTGACTGAGTCATCCCACTTCCTACGTCAGCACTCTCTGCTCTCTCAAGGGATAAGAATCCACTGTGCCTGGTCTCTCTGTCCTATTTAGCTTCTGCACAGCTACTGCCTCTCACTACCTACATGTGCAGGGCTTAGTGAAAGCGGGACAACGCAGGCTAGCAAGCAAATAAAGCCATTTGCTCACAAGAAGGGATACAAAGGCATTCCAGTTCTCCTCTTCTAGTGCTCCTCCTCAGCCCTTTTAACTCATCCCTGCAGCCAGCAAGCTCCTGCTCACACTGCCAAGAGCATACTGGAGGGGCCAGGGCACATCTTCTCTTCCTTTAATATACCAAGCTTCAAACAGTCACAGACATTTGATCATTTTGCTTTGCTGAGGCTATCAGGAACACAGACTTGCCAGGTTCCATGGAGGTGAATCTCAGCATGCCCTTCATGGGTGTGTTGGAAGAGTTCCAAGTGCTCTCCAAATTGGGTAGCAGATGATGGCCAAATCTAGGCACACAAGCAATCCACGAAGCTGTCTTTTTATCAGCACAGCTCAGGACTGTTTACATTTGCAGAAGACAGGCATACAGGAAGATACCCTAATCATGGCAAACACTAAGAAGGGGCAGCCCTCCTGCCCGCAGCATTCAGGCACTGCCAAGTCCTGTCCCTCTGTTACCATGTTTCATTGACCCATTCACCCCACCTGTCCTGAGCTGGTAACCTGGAAAAGTATATGTTAGAAAAGCACCATGAAAAACCCCACAGGAATCTTATAGCATGTAGGAGTCACTTAGCTGGGGCAACTTCACAAGCAGCAAAAAGTTAAACCCATGTGGAGGACTGTGCAGATCCACCTGACACAGCTTTTAGGAAGCAAAAGGTAGAACTGTGTCTTTCCAGAAAACGCATCCCAGTTCAATTCCAGTGAAGACTCAAATCCAGCCTTTACCAGAACCAACGCTCTTAAGTTCCCACTGCGCACATAAGTGTCACTAATCATTGTTGGCACTTCATGTTCCTGCTATCACTCAAGCCTTGACTGTCTTTAGAGTAAGAGCACAAGGCTATGTGGACTTTGTCATTACAAGTGCTGCATCCTTGGCTGGTCAAGGACCTGGCTTTGCTCCCTTGATGCCAGCAGCTGAAGTCAGCAGGTCAGGGTGAACCTTGAAAGAAGAAACAAAAAGGAACGGACTCGTGCAGGGTAGAAAGCAGAGGGTAGAAAGAAAAAGGCACTGACAAAAAAGAACTGAAGAAAGCAGAGATGTGACAACATGGCAAAGACAGAAAATAAGAGACGGTTCAAAAAAAACAGGTAAGAAAGAAGAAGAGAAAGAATCAGAACTGTTTAAGGCCAGAAGAGATGATCAGGTGATTTCCTCCAACCTCCTGGATCACAAAACGAAGTAAGTTTGAAAGACTTTAAAAGAAAAACCTAAAGCACAATTTAAAAAAAAAATTAAAAGTTACCTGATCTGTTTATCAGCCATTTAATTCAAACTTGATCTTGTTAAGAAATGAATCTGTTCCTTCAAACTGTTCTTTTTCAGTCACTTCTTTTTCACTTCAGTTTCTTCCTGGGAAAGGACAGAAAGACAACAAGAACACAAAGTTGAGACACACACTTCTTACAGCTCAGGTGCGACTTGGCAGGCAGGCTGTAGCGTTAGGACAGCTGAAGCACAAGTGACTTAAGAGAGCAGCTGATCTCCTCGAAGAAGAGACTGAGCTCCAGAGGGAGCCTTATAAATGTATGTGTGTATATATAAATATACAAGGACATATGGAGGGAAGAGTTGCCAGGGTCATCAGGTTCTAACAGCATGTGAGGAAGGGCAGCAGCCAGGCAGGGCACAAGCTCTGCCCGGCATCCAGGATAGCCGTGTCTGTCACTTCTCTCAAACTTCAGAGAGCATTTCACACCATACCATGCACATCCCCAACCCCCTGCAGGTCCACCCAGCCACCCCAAGACAATCACGTGTCATCACGAGACTCTTCTAGCACTTCCGTCCAACACATACATGCTGTGTCCAAAGGACACTCTTCAAAAAACTGCTATTCCAGAGGTTACTATCCTTCCCCTATTTCCGAGCTTAAACAGACAGCCCATGTTCAGTCTTGTGCCAACACTGACTTTCAAGCAATGCCTCTCCGTCCCCAAGCTATTGATGCCACTTTGCCCTTTGGAGCGCTCCTTTCAGCTGAGTGCCAGACTGCAGGAACCAGTTCTCTCTAAGACTCCTAACTGTTACTCTTTAATGAAAACTTAGAAGTCACAAGTCACCACACAAAGAAATCTGGACAACAGAGAAAATCTCAGAAATGGTCACAACTTTCAGCTTTCTGGAGATGTCTTCATCTCCTCCAGCCTGGGAATGAGATACCCTATGCTTTATGCTGTATTCAGTCACCTGCCTCCCTCTTCCTTTTCACCTGCCACCTGAATGCTGAGCCAGAAGCAAAGGAGGTACCTTTGCCCTTTGCCTCTGGAATGAAATTTGCTCGTTTACTGCAGATTTCCTAGGCCACACAGAATCTCACATCCGACAGGATGGCTTACGGGCTGACACTTCTGCTCTGGAGAGACCTCTGGCTCTCAGTGCATTCCTGAGAATAAAAGGTCCCTGAAAGTGTAAAGAGCTGGTGATGGTGCAAACAGGTATGGGAAGGAGTTCAGGTCCCCCTCCCGTTATATCAAGTGCCAAGTATAGGACAGCATGAAACCATTTGTACAGTTCCACTCTTGGACAACATGAGACTGAAACTGCCTTTTCTGCAGCCCCACATTCAACTAAAGCTGTGAGACACCAGCACATGGAGCTCCCTAAGGAAACACGCTCCTCTTCAAAACACTGCCTACAAACCACACTCACTGCATGATGCTATTCCTTCCGTGACCCCTCTTCAGACAGTTTACCTGATATCAACTGATTTGTGGCTGCAGACCTTAAAAAAGCTACAGATCAGCTAAGTCTGCACTTTCCAAGTGAAAATCACTTACACCCTTCATTACATGTGCTTTCATGTGCATGTCCACAAGAGCAGTTTGGTTTAGGTTAATCTAATTTTCTATCAAATTAACCAGAATAAGACAAAAATATAAAAATATAGAAAGACCAGTTGCTGAAAGCCTGTAATCCCGTCATAAACAAGCCGTGAACCACGAAAACTCACTTGATAATGTCTACACCCTCAATAAACTTGCGTTTATTGAGACTAGTCTGACAAAATACATACACCGAGTAGTTCTGATATACTGCTCCAAGCTCTGGCAAAGCATCCCCCTTGTTGCCTCTGCTGCACCCTTCCCTGCAGAGGGACATTCGGGAGGACAGCCACCCATCACAAAGGGCAAAAGCAAGAAAAGACAGCAAGGCCGTCAATATTCACCACAGCCAGGTAGCCAAAAGAGTGAGAGACCAAGATGGACACACAAATACATCACAGGGCTGTTTCCTACCTGCTGACACAAGTCAGGCGATGGAGTCCCTGTGCACCAAGAGGGACTTGGGACAGCTGAGTTTAGTTCTCTCTTGCCTTTTCTTCTTTTGACTTTTGGCTTCAGCTCCCCACCTGCCCAGTAACTATAGAACCCTCTGCAGCTGTCTGATCCAGCTGGAAAACTGCTGCTGCTTCTTACCAGGGAACAGATGCTCCTGCTGCAGCTGCACAGCAAGACAGGGTAAAAACCACCTTCCTGGGTTTAAAACTGGGCAAAGTTACAGGTTTCCTTGGTGCTGGCTGTAGAGACAGCAAATACCAGGACTAGTATCATCTCCCCTAACAAAAGCCACTCAACTCGCGGACGACCAACGGGAAGCGAACAATGTGATCATTTTACAGCAGACAGCAGCAC
Source organism: Callaeas wilsoni (assembly GCA_013398955.1). NCBI lineage: Eukaryota > Metazoa > Chordata > Aves > Passeriformes > Callaeidae > Callaeas > Callaeas wilsoni. The sequence continues at coordinate 33,642 of VWPU01005910.1, forward strand.
TTGATAACTGTTTAAACAGCACCTGGCACAGCAGAGGCCTGAATGTCTGTGGCCAGGGGATTTTAACGAATTAAGGGATTTTAATGCAATGAAGTGGAAAGCTTATTTGAGCTCTGTTTGTTTAAACAGAGCTCCAACGAATGACCATTTGCAAAACAAACCCAAAGTCACCCCAAGCTCTATCTGACCACTTTGCTGTAATCTACAGAACTCCCTGAGTCCCTTAAAAGGGTGAATGATGAAGCCTCCAGTGGCCTGGTCAGGGAGTTTTTGAGCAGAGCCAGACCCCAGTCACTTCCAGGGCAGGAAAAGAGCTGCTACCATTCTGCAGTCTAAGAGAGGGGAAAACAGGCTGGAAAGAGAATGCCAGGAATTTTATAGGACATTTAAAAAACAAATCCAGAACAACATTATACGTCTAACCTAGAAAGGAAAGAGATTAAGTAAAGACCTAAGTATATCCTCCCAGGAACACAGTGCTCTCAGGAGCCAAAAACTGCACGTAAAAGCAGGCAAGCATCTGCAGCCAAGCACGGTGTAGCTCCAAGGCTTCCTGTGGGAGAAGTATCAGAGAGCAGGGTTTGCATCTTCCTTGGAAATCTCCCATCAGCACCCGCACTGGGTCAGCAGACAAGCTAGCAGCACCAAAAAGGTGCTGATGCCTCAGAAAGTCTTTGTATGGTCAAACTTCAGGACAATGGCACTGCAGGAACTGGGAACCTGCATGGTAAAAGGAGCTGAGGAGCTGGGAGGAAACTAGTGGGTAGGTGAAACAAGCATCACCAGAGAGCCACTTGAAAGCCAAAGAGGCTGAGCAGCCCACATGGAAGGGGATCCTAAACTGAACATCCCATAATTAACAGAGTAAGAACAGCATGGGAGTATTTCCTTCCTAGAGTGCTGTTAACACAGCTAGGCATGGATTAATGCCCCATTACTTGCACACCAGGACATCCCTTTTACATTTATTAAAATGATCAGGCAAATTAGTTTCAGAGCCACACGCACACTGAAGCAGTGCCAATGGCCCGAAGCTCATGCTGATATATAAATAGTCCAGGAGCCTCCTCAATCCTGCCTTTCCCTTTTGTCACCTCCCAAAAGTCAGCTCCAGACAGTGACAGAATAGCCACACTAGAAGTACCACAATGCAGTCTTGGACAGCTCTGGATGTATCTGGTCTTCACAGCCTAAGCCACTGGTGAAGTGATGCTATATTTCTCCCCTGCCTTGCCACACATCTCCCACACAAATCAGTCAGTGAGGCTTTCTCCAGGAAGGCCAACCTTTTTATCTGCTCTCCCAATCCCCTGGGGCATGGGGCTGAACTCTCAACCTTCAGTTTAGTGCTTACTAAAGAATCATAGCCCAGCTCGCAGCATGGAGGGGAGCACACAGACCTCATCACGCCTCATTAATGTGTCACACCAGCAAGTGTGGATTGGAGATACAGGCACCCAACATCTCCATAAGCCAAGACATCACATGAGAAGAAACAGGTTAAACTTACTCACACCTTTCTGACCTTGTTCATTGCATTTAGTGCTGCCACACTACCCTGTAGATGTGGGTTGCCACCTCTACCCCCAGATGCCACTGCTCTACCCCCAGTCTGAGCTGAGTATAGCACCCTCCTTCACCCATTCTTCCCCTGCCAGGCTGCCAGAGCCACAGCTGGCAACCTCCAAACCAGCTGTGGGCTCCTCGTCCCCACCAGGCTCCCCCAGTCCTGCTAGTAGCAACCCCCCATCCCTCGCAGGGGCCAGCTCTTCACTTCTGACCTCTGCCAGCAGTCCCATTTCCAGAACCTCTCCCCAGCAGCCCCAGTGCAGCTGAGCACATCCTCTAAGACTCAGACTGCTGCACATGCTGATTTATCTGAGCACACACAGGCTGCCAGTTTGACAGAAAACCTTTAGCAAATGTCAGCTGGTGCTGTGGCCGAAGAAAGCAAATCTGTCTTTTCCCTACACCCAAACATGTTCCCATCCTTGATTTCATGCCAGCACAAACATTTGTGCCGGGCAGTCAGACAGGAATGAGATAGAACTGGAGGCCAGCACATGCTGGAGCTGTCACTGAAAGCCGACTTCCAAACTACAACCTTGACTTAAGAATAAACAGCAGAAGGGGAAGTCAGGACTCCCTTCCACATATTTCCATTTGTCTTGAGAGCAAACAAGCTCAAAGCCCCAGTGAGAGAAGCTGATGTCAAGAAGCAGGGCTCAGAGGGTGAGCATAGGAAGCAAAGCTGTGCCAGCATCCACTCTGTCAAGAGGACACAGCCACGCAACCATTTAGTCAGAGATGGCAGGGGGAAGCAATGAGCAACGAGTACCTGCTGGGAGAGGAGAAACTCTCTGGGATCAGCACACTTTCCTTCACAGCACAAATGCATCTGAAGGTGCGGACACTGCCAAAGTTTGTTAATGACTGGAGCAAAGCTGTCATTACAATAAGGTTTAAGGAGTGCAAAATAAAACTGCAAATACTTCCTGAGAGAAGCTGCTTTCTTAGATGCATGACAGGCACAAAGTGCACAAGGGAGCTGGCACTAGGTAATGTCACCTGGGAAGAAGCTGTCAACTTGGCTCTTGCCTGCTCAGGACATTTTGGGACAGAGGGATTGGAGGAAATAGGTGGCAGTTTAATCTGCTGCCTGCTTGCCTTTAGGCCCTTGAAAGCAGGGACTGCCATGAATTTCCTTGCAGGACCCGGGAAGGCATTAGTCCTCAGGAACACAAAGCAGCTCTCAAACACACTGCTGCATGCTCCTCACCGTCACAGAGTGTCACCTCTCCAGGTGCACAGGGGACAGCACGGCCCCTTCACACCATTCTGCCACCAGACAGAAGCCCCGGGGCTGCACACGCAAACTCACCTGCCTCGTGGTCAGCAGCCAGCCATACCGGTATCACACTGGGCTGTGAAAGCACCAAGCTCAAGGCAGCCTTCCCGCTTGCCTCAGATGATAAAAGGCCAAAGTCCCAGCAGGGAGGTGCCATGCCAGCCGCCTGCACCATTGGCTGCTCACACCCTCTGGGGACAGGCTCAGTGGCACAGCGCCCACTCAGCTGGCAAGGCACAGGATGCTGAGCCTCAGCATGCAGGGCACTCCTCCCTAACAGCCCTGCAAGGACTCTCAGCTCCATCAGTCCCTCTCCATCCTCCACGACTGACCTCTGTCTCGTGCAGCTTCCCTCAGGCTGGTCGGGATGGGTGAACCCTCTCCACCCCCTCCTATCACCGTGAGAACAGTCAGGCTGGCACCTTGCAAAACTGCAGGCAAACTTTGCCCCCATATCCAGCCTCCACTCTCTCTATGCATCGGGGAGCCTTAACTTCATGCTGAGAAACCTTGTGATGAGAGAACACCTCAAATCATCTCCCACATGCCACAAACGAACAGGTGAGTTCCCTGGCTGAGGGCATGTTGTAGAGGTGTTAGGCTTTGCAACTGCAGGTGGTGGCAGTACAGATTTACCTGAATGCCCATAGAAGAGAAAAAGAGGAACCAAACTCCCAATTAGCAGTAAAGACTCCTGAACTTGCATTCCAGCTCCATCACTGACTTGCCCTTCACCTTCGGAAGGATTTCCAGCCACAGTTGGCAGCCTGAGGAACACCGTGTGCCTATGACAACATTCCAGCTTAGGAAAAAAACAAGCCTTGAACAAAAACAGTCCAGAATCTTAGCAGACTTACTTACTCACCACATCCAAACCAGTGTAGCCACCCGCAATGTTGCAACAGGAGTTACAACAGGGCCATGTTGGAAGTGTGACAGGAGGATCCTGCAAACCCCCGGGACTACAGCAACATCCTGTATTCTGATACTGCATGCACACGGTTGCAACTATCCTCTCTACCAGGATTTACTTGAGACTACAGGAAATTCATACTACAGCAGTCAAGATTTGCCTGCTGCCCTCAGTCACCAGGGTCACCTCCTTGCAAAGCAAAAGAGTTACCAAAGATATCAGGCACACACTTGACTGCTGCTGGCAACTGCCCCTCTGTCTGCCTGGTCTCAGCCACACTAGGAAAAGCCAGCATAGCTGCTGACTCCAAAGCAAGGATCAAAGTGAGTGGAGCAGCAGGTACCACTGGAAAGCAAGGGGACAAAACAGCAGGGAATCAGGTGGGGAACTTCCTGTCTCCAGGCAGTAGGAGGAACACATCCAGTTTTCCTACTCCCTCCCCTTTGGGCTCTCCATCCTGCTGGAAGCATAGGCTGGCCCCCCACTCCCAGTACAGCACCATGCAATTTTGCCTGCTTTGCTGAGAAATCTTTTGCAGTAAGTAAAGACAAGGAGACAACAAGAGCCTGCTGTTACCTCTGTGAGAGCTAAGGCTTGCAGCAAGGCCTCCGAAAGGCACTGTGAGCAGCAAGAGAAGTGCCTTCCTGACCTGGAGAGCTTCTCCAGGCCAAAAACCCAGCAATTTACTTCAATTAGAGCAGAAGTCATTTGCCCTAACAAAAGGAGTCCCATGGAGGCCTCTTCTTGCATTAGCAAGATCTCTTTGACATTGAGATGCCAAGCCATCTACCAAGACAGAAAGGCTTGGGGAACAGGCCTCTGCTGATCTGGAACAAACACCAGATATACCCTTCGACTTTGCATGTGTTGGGAAACTGCCCTGGATCAAGAGATGGAAAGCTAATGCTCATCTTGAAGGTGGGCACAGGTATCAGTACTGCAGCACGCCAAAAGGCCCCAACACCTACCTGGGATCTGTCATTTCAGGGGCTGCTCTGACCTTCGGTCAAGGAAAGTCCCTGTCCTGGAGATTTTGCAACTGAGCTGCAAGATGGGATGAGTAAGGACAACCCTTAGGAGAAGTGACTCACCCAGGGCTCACATGGGAAGTCTTGATATCAAAGACATCGGAGATGCCAAGCTGAAGGAACCGGAGGGAAGGTTTCAGCAGGACAAATGCGCTTGCAGTCATCTTATTGAGAACAGACAGAGTCCTGCTCCACTGAAGGACAACACATTAAAAACTCTTAAGGCAATATCTTCCCTCACAGGACTGAGACAACAGGTCTAAAAGAGCTCATAGCACCCCTGGCAAGACTGAGGGGAGCAAAGGAAACCCATGGGAGCTGGTGGCGCTCTTCCCACCTCAACCCGCCTCTTCTGAAAGTTCTCAAAAAGGCAATTGGGTCAAGTCTGAAAGGACCTGCCTCTTCTGCTCTGCACAAATGACATACCAAGCATGCTGCCCTGCTGCCCTGTCACTCCTCTGAACACTTACAACACAAGTTAACAAGCCTCTAAATTTAGGACAACTCCTCATACTCAAAGCAAACTGTCTTGGAGTAGGTGCCAGAGGGCTGAAAAGTCTTTCCATGCATCTTATCATAAAATCTTCAGTGATGTGGTCATATGAGGCCAGGGCATGGCCATAGCAAAAATTCAGGCCCAGCACTTGCTTGAAAATAGTGGTGGATTCCAATCTTAGGTCTGTCAAAACCTGCAAGTCCCTCCACCAATTCAAAGGGATCTGTAAGAAGTAGCTACAGAACAGGTAATCCATATGCAAATACAATGACCTATACATGTGTGTATATATATATATGTAGCAACTTCTACATAAAACGGTTATTTAAATTAAGATTATAATGGGCTAGGCTACTTTGCAGCTGCAGAGCCAGCAGTAGAAGCACAAGCTAACTGACAGACAGTAAAAGGGCCTGCACATGATCATGCTTGTGTACAAGCAAGTGCACCTTGGACATTACTGGACAAACATAAGTGGGTGCTGACTGCCAGTAATGCACCTTTCCAAGTGCCACCTGAGAAATCACGTAGTCACATGCTGAACTGATGCAATTCTACACATTTTTAAATCCACTTTCCTCTGGGTCTGTTCTCTGTACCAGTTTTTATGAAATTACAGCTTCAGAGACATGCAGCATTAGCTGGAGAGAGAAGACAACTTTGCTGAGCTTTTGGGAGTCTGGCAGATGGGAGACAGAGCAAGGAGAACAATTAAGAACTTACATACAGCACTTCTCTTCAATAATCTGTGGTGGTCAACAAAAAGGCAGAGCCAGGTGACAGTGACAGACAGACCAACCCTTTGATCTGGAAGGACATGCCATGGAGAAACTGAAGGGTGCAAATCCCTCTCTTGGGTGCTCTGCCAAGAGGCTGATAGAGTAGAAAAGAGATCTCCACTCTCAGTTTGAAATATTACCATGTACAAAGCAGTAATTAAAAACAACCAACCAAGAAGCCCAAGGAAAAGTTAAGGGTCAGATTCTATCTCACTCAGGAGGAATGAGGTAGAGCACTGCGCTGAGGTCCTGGGGCCTGAAAGGGACTATTCATTCCCCACCAGCAACGAAACCAGGGCTCTTGGCTCTCAGCTTTCTCCACTGAAAGAAAGGGGTGAGAGTAACCCCGCTGGAAGGAATAAGCATCTTTTCAGGCCAAATTGCTGGAGTACTTCACCAGAGCAACACTCAGCCTACCACAGAGCTGTTCCTGTTGGATGCCTTAAAGTGTGTAGTCCTGGGATGGTGCTGGTTCACTGTGGCCAAACTGGAGGCTGCAGAGGGAATGGACTGACAGCTCAGATCACTGCTGTGTCCACTGTGGACTCCCAGCAGCCCTGCCCTGGGACTAGCATGGAGAGTGGCTTGGTGAGCTGCTCTGCCAACTCCATCAGCATTCTTGCCACTGACTTACTTCCTCCTGCGTTGCAGGGGATCTTTTCTATTCTCCTGGGTTGCAGGGGATCTGTTCTGCTCTCTCAGTCCCTGTCTATGAGCTCAGTGTGGCTGGTTGCCCTGAAGATACTCAGTTTTACTGGTAAAGACTGAGACAAAGAAGGCATTAAGCACCTCAGTCTTTTCCTCAGCCTTTGTTGCTGTTTTCCTCTGCATCCAAAAAATGATGGGGATTCTTTTTTGCCTTCTTTTTTTTGTTAGTGTATTTATGAAAACACTTTTTATTACCTTTCACAGCACTGGCCAGATTGAGCTCTAGCTGAGTTTTCGGCTTTCTCTCTACGTGACCTAACAATGTCCTTGTACTCTTCCTGAGTCACCTGTCCCCTCTTTCAAATGTCACAAACCCTTTTTTTTGCCCCCCTTGGTTCCTGCAAAAGCTCCCTGTTCTATTAGGCCAGTCTTCTTTCGTGCTGGCTCATCTTTTGGCACACAGGGTCATTCTGCATCTTTAAAATTTCCTTCTTAATGTATGTTCAGCCTTCCTGGACTCCCTTCGTTGACCTCATTCCTTACTTCATCAAGAATTGAAAACTTTGTAATTTCGTGGTCACTGTGCCCCAGACTGCCTCCAACCACCACATCTCACACCAGCCCTTCTCTGTTTGTAAACAGCAGGTTTGGGGGGCAGGACCCCAGTAGGCTCTCTCACCAGCTGTGTCACAAGGTATCTTCCACACAGCCCAAGAATCTCCTAGACTGCCTTCTTTCTCCTGTGTCAAGCTTCCGGCAGACATCCAGCAAGTCTCCCACAAGAACAAGGGCTGGCAATCACAAAGCAGTCGCTTATAGAAGAATTCATCTGTCTCTTCATCCTGTTTGGGTGGTCTGTAACAGGGTGTCTGCCCTGTTAGCCTTCCCCCTGATTCGCACCCACAGGCACTCAACCTTTTCATCACTACCCTTGAGCTCTCCACAGTTGAAACACTCCCTAACAGACAGTCACTGCCTCTCCTTCCTTGACTGTCCCTTCTGAAGAGCTCATAGTTATCCATTGCAGCACTCCAGTCACGGCAGTCATCCCACCGTGTTTCCATGATGGTGCCACGCGCCCTCCCAGCTTCTCGCGCGCCTCTTCACTGGCAGAGCGTGAGAAACTGAAAAGTCCTTGATTTAGAGTGAGCACTACTTAGCAGCAACTAAAATATCAGCGTGTTATCAACATTGTTCTCATACTAAATTCAAAACAGCACTGTACCAGCTACTAGGAAGAATATTAACTCTATCCCAGACAAAGCCACATCACTGGCTAAAAAAGCTGTCCTGAAAAAAGCCTCCTGTCTTGGTGTGTACTAAGCATTCCACAGCTCTGAGCCAGCATGAGCCAAGCAGTGTCCCTGTCTGTTCCTGAAACAAAGGAAAAAAGAGAGAGGGGAGGGAAATCACCATCTCTGGCCAGCATCTGAGGTGCCCCAGCAGGTATTTATCTTCTCCCAGACTTCCCTTGGTTTTTTCTCCCTCTTGCAATGCACCTGTTAGGAACTGCACATGGGCACCCCTGCAAATCCTCACCCATTGCATCTCCTCACCCCACTCGCCACTCGCAGAGCCTTCATCTAAACACTGGGCTCCCCTAAAAACAGGCTCTAAGATAGGAGACATAAATTTATCTGCTTCAACCTGCTGCAGCCAGACTTGTGCGCACCCCCTGTCACTCCGTGGAGATCTGAGATTTGTTTTCCTTCTGTGCCTCCCAGGAGGTCTAGGTTCTCAGCAGATGCAAGCCAGAAGAACTCACAATCTCTGCTAGAGCCTGGGGACTTGGTCTCCTTCCAGATGCAGCAAGAGGGCACATTATTACAAGTACGTACACACTTCAGTCCACTTTCATGGGGTTTCATTGTCTCTTTGACTGCAACAACTTCATCTTCTCAGTGATGCTCCTGCACAGGCTCATGATGGCCAAGAACAGTCCAGGCCTTGCAAGTCCAAGCTTACTTGGCAGAAGCAGCATATAGGTAAAATAAAAAGAGGGAATAGGAGCAGGCAGGACACCTGCATCTCACCCTGTTACTTGTAGAAAACCTGACCAAAACATGCAAGCAAATCAACAGCTTTCCAGTACCATTCTTCCTGCTCCTCCTCCTCCCAGCTTATGCTCACCACAAAGAGCATGACCTGTGATTACTGAAGACGGGGGAAGAAGGGAAGAAATGCAGGAAGTCTCCTGTGCATGCACAGCAGCCTTGGCTGAAAAAAGCTCCCAAAATACTTAACTCACTAGTTTTAGAATCAGCGCAGGACTTTACTATCCCACATGCAGGACTACTGGAACAGAGATACACACCACCATCCTGGGACTCACAGACTGCATCATTCCAGGGCGGTGGAGCACAAACCATAACCCGCAGCTTCTGTGAAAAAAGGAAGCAAAATAAACCCCCAAAGAACAAAAAACAAACCAAACCCCCCAAACACCTGCTCGCAAACATCCTGGCAGCATTCCATGAGACCTAGCTAAGTGCTGTGCATGGCAAGACCCAGAACAGTAAAAGGAACCAAGGACCACAGTGCTGCAGCAAATGAAATTACTTGCAACTATTTTTGTCCTTTTACAAGAAATTTGCTCTTTTGCAGTCTCAAATACAAGCAGCACCAGAATACACTAGCCACTTCCTCTGCCTGAAAATCACCAAGGGGAAATAGAGTAGACAACAAAGCAAAATTACTATCAGTACCTAGCATATAACCTGATTGGAGCAGAGTTCAAGCGTGGGTTGCTAAAGTTTATTTCTGTAAATTTCCGCCTCTCAGTCTGTGTCATATTTCGCTGATTCATTCTACAGATCCCTTTCTACCAACAGCATAGAGCATAGGAAATATCCAGGGATGGCTGTTTAGTAAACCTGCACTGAAAGTTCCCTTCCATCTACTGCGCCTGCTGCTAATTCCCCTCACAGCTCTGCTCATTAATAAAAATAAAACACAATAAAAGAGAACCGCACACATACGCACCTCACCCAAATTTCCTCCATACTGGCTGGTCCTGAGTCACCACCCGTGATTAACTGTTGCCATGCACTGAGGAGGACACGGTTATTAAATTAATAGGGGCTGCTTAACCTGGCTACAAATATACATGAGTTCTTTGTGCCTTAGTGAGCTAATAAGGCATGTGCTAATTACATTAATTCAAACAAGCCCAGCATGCCCTGAGGGCAAAGGGAGAGAAGGGTGCAGCAAACCCAGGCTCTTTCATAACAGCTGTGAGAGAGCGGAAAGTACTTGCCTTGACACGGCTTTTGGAGAAGCACAGGAGCACTGCGGCTGGCACCCTAGGGCTCACTCAGCCCAGCTGCTGCCTGGTTAATGTGCAAAATCCCTGCTCATTCACCCAGCCCTTGGTGCAATGATAGACACAGGATCCTCTCTCTGAAGGGCCAGCCAGCTTGTCCCTTCCTATCTCTGTGGCCCAGAGCACATCACAAGCCTTGGGATGACACCCTGCTGCTTTGGGACTGTGAGCCTGGCACCCTGCTGGCAGCCCCCTTCCCACAGTTCCACAGGGCACCAGCAGCCTCAAGCCCTGGAGCAGCAAGGGCCGCAAGTCGCCCGTCATCCAGCCATGTGATGCTCCTCATACAGCCCCATCTCCTTCCCATCCCCGAAGTCAGCCGTAACAGCTCAGGTGGACAGGCAGCATGCAGAGCCTGCAGTGACCTTAACCAAGTTAGGCAATCCCAACACACTCCCTAAACATATCTGGCAATGGAGGCAGGCGGTAGGGACAGTTGCACCTCCCATGTCAAAATGGCAACAGAGTCTTCAAAAACAGAACAGGCTGCAGCAGGGAAAAGCAAAAGGACAGCAGGAAGGAGGCACACAATCCCAGCAAGGTTCAGATATGCTCAGAAAGGAGCCTCCCACCTCTCCAGGCCAAGGGTAAGCAGATCCCTAACCTCTGTCACCCCTGGAGAGGAAGGCTCAGCATCAGCTGTGTTCACACTGAGGTGTCTGCTCGGAACTGTCACCACTTCCTGGCATGCAAGGGAAGGAGAGGAAGAGGCGAGGAAGTTGGTCGTATTTCTTGGCACCTCCAAGGACACATGCTCACCAAGTACTTTCTGAAGGATGTGCTTTTCCTGTGAGCACTAGGGGACTGTGCTGGAGCAAAGCAAAGGCGTTGGGGTTTTTTTTCCCCCCCTCTCTTCCCACTTCTTCCTGTGCTGCATGCAATCTGGCAGTACACAGGGCCATCCCTACCAGATGTGAAAAGCCACCACCTTCCTTTGGCTGCTATGCTATGTGAATTTTAAGTGTTATAAAGGCATGATGCTACCTCTCCGCATCAAAGAGAGAATCTACAACCAGGCACCAGGTGAGAGCCAGTGCTGCAGAAGGGTAGCACAACACAATTTTTTCTGCACAAAGAGGCACTGGTACAGGCTCGATGAAGTCTTGACGGTGTGTTGGCGGAGAAGGTGCAAAGATTTTCGTGAAGGGAACAGTACCGGGGATTTTTAGCCCCTGGAAAGTGACACATGATTTACTTTCCTAGCAGAGACTGTGGTTACTCAACCATTTGTCCAGTCTAACTTCAGACTACTGCTCTTCTTTTTCCCCAGCAACTCAAAGAACTCATTTTGGACCAGGCCTATTCCCAGGTCTTGCGTAGCTGTGAACACACAAATGCTTATGTTGACACAAGTAGAGAGAGGCAGGAGTGAAAGCAGGGCTGTTCCTCTTGGCAGTGGCCTGCAGCAGCCTGCTGAGTGTACCAATAAAGTAAACCAATATACAACAATAAAATAGAACCAGAATCCCTCCAGGGAAGCCTGGGAGATAAGAGCTTCTGGGACCTGAACAAAATGATTTAAAAGGCCTAGTAACCCAGAGCCCTGTGGGTCTATATGTCAACTGATAGCTGTCACTCAGGAGTCCCAAAGAGGGACTGTTGAGCCTGGCTGGAACTGCAAAGCACCCCGCAAACCCCGCATCCTGTCCCTGTAGCAAAGCCACGGTGCACCGAGAGCATCAGCCACCGACACGGGAACCAACATTAAAATATTGCAGGTTAATGAAACAGGACCTCAGGGAGTGAAAGGATGGATCCTTCCTGTGTCACCCTTTGGAGTCAGGAGCTAGGCTCCACCTAAGGCAAGGTGACAGAGAAGCATCGAGCAGGAGCCACCATGTAAGCATGCCCACACTGGTGTATAGGTTGCAAGCTCAGCTGCCTACTAGAGCCAAGGCTGTATTTCAGGTGCCTTTTGTACAAGAGACCAGACACGCAGAATTGACAGGATAACAAAAAGACACTTCCCAGCCTTCCAAACACCTTGCAACAGCAGGTAAAGACCTCTCTGAAGAACAAAGCTTATCTCATTACTCCTCAGCGCCAAAGGCAGAATTTCACTAATGCTCCCAGTGCACTAGAAGAAATGCCACTTAAATGTCATGCTAATCAATATTCCTTGCCTCTCAGCCACAGGACACTGCTGATGCCAGTGCCTTTGCTCTGGGGGTACGTGAACGCAACTGCTCCGCTCCTGCATTGCCAACAGCCCTTCTTGCCTCCCACCTCAGCTGTTTTGCTTATGCCAAAACTGTTCAGATCACAGCAAAATGGTTCCTTCCTAAACATGCATCAGCAGCCCCACATGGGTCATGCTGCTCCTGAAGAGGTTAGTAGATCCTCCAGGGAAACTCATACACACTCTGTGACAAGCACAGGAATTGTCAAGGGGACTGCAACAACTGCCTGATGGCTCAGGAGTCGGTGGCATAATCCACTCACCAGTTCCCTGCTCATCAGAGTGCTGTGAATCAGCAGGCTGCAAGGCAGGCAAGGCGTTCCCAGTAGGAAGACAATATATTTTGGAGGCTACAGGCAAATGAAAACACATCCAGTCCTGCTCACCTAAACAGAGTGCAGGGAGATGAGTAATACAAGAAAGGAAAAAGTGGAAAAAGTGAAGTGTATCCAATTCGGAAAGTCATTCTCTGAACATCAGATGTCTCACCTGGATACTCCATATGTGCAGTGCAATGCTGCTACCTGACAGATGTATCCACAAGAATTTATCTGACACATCCTCAGGGAAGCAATTCATCTTGCATTGCTTAAGAATTAGACCTGTTTTCAGGAAGTTTCCAAACAAAAATCACTCCTGAAGGGCACCTCACAACTCTGCTCTAATTACTAACACTCTCACAAAGAGTGCGTGGCAGCAACAGCAGGCAGCAGTAGACACAAGTAGTTGTCATGCCGGTGAGCAGTGGAACAGGCACGTTGCCTTGGAAGACTAGCAACAGTTTGGCAATGCAGGAACTAGACACACTGTTCTGCTCCAGAGGTCTTTGGACAAGGACTTCTGGGCTCCATCCATAACCCAACCGGAGTCAGCTGTGACATCTGACAAAGGAACCTGCTTGCCCCGGAACAGAGCCCACTCAAGACATGATGCAGTGCTCTGGGGGGAACACATTCTCCTTCCCCTGCAAGAGCAGTAATCTCGTTGGGGAGAGGAAGAGGGGAGGCTGGCAACAGCAGCCAGTTCTGCCAGAGTTCATCAGGGTCCCCAGCCACGACATGTAAACCCTTTCCCATCCCATGTCCTTTCAAGCTGCCAGCAAGTTTGCCAGCTAACATGTATGCACAGGCGTGTCCAAACAGCACATGCCCGTTACCACAGCTGATCCATTTGTTTCCAGCTCCACACCATCTCAATTTGCACTGACAAAGGTCCAGGACACTGCACCAGCACCAGGGATAACCCAGTGTCAGATGACCCTACGGCCTTCCTACAATCTCACCCGTGTGTAAAGCAATACCTCACAAGCTGCACAGCAGCTCTGCAGCCTCTCTCCCACAAGATCCCGTGCGTCTGCAAACTGCCCATGGCTCACCTCCACCAGACCAGCCTGACAAGCGGGCACAGCTGAACCTCACCACAGGGAAAATGGGAGCTTGCTCCGCACAGGGCCCTGGCAGAGCCACAGAGACTGAGTCAGCGGTGTGCAGATGCCTCCTGAGCGCAGAGAGGCTGTGGGAGCAGCCTGCTCAGCCTCCCCAGAGCGTGCTGCCAGGGAACTCGCTGCATGGCGCACGCGGGCACGCGCCCACACACAGCTCAGCAGCGACCTGGCATTTCTTCCCCCCTTTCCAAAGCCAAATTCGGACCATCTGTTGAAGTATTTCTGCAAATCATCCCTCTTTCGGGAAAGGCCGGGGGCTGAGTTTGGTTGTTTATATAGCGTCTGGCATTTCTGCAGTGCTTATCACTTCAGTATCCAAGCTACTTCCTTCAAGCTCTCCATTAGTTTTGAAGAACCAGAGTGAGGCACCAGTGAATCTACATTTTAAGTTCCGGCAGAAAATAAAAAAGGGCATCACAAAGATGACAGCTGCTCAGGTCACGCACACAGCTAGCTGCTAACAAAGCAAGTGGCACAGTTCAGGCGAAGGGGGTCGGGCCACCACAGTGAGTTTTATGTTCTTTAAAAAAACTACTACACTTCGGAAACAGCCATCGTAAACAACAAGTGCTCCTGTTACCTTACAGAGAACAGCTCGGCTTGCCCAGGGCACAGAAAAGGAAGCTAGTACTGCTATCCTTGAGAAAGCCAACACAAACTGAAAAAGGGAAATGAAACACCTAGAAGAAGAGACCGTTTACTAGATCAGATCATACCTTCTGCAACAGCTGCCACGGCCATTGTGTGTAAGTGACAAACCCCTGGAAGTGCTGCTGTTCCCATTTGATTGTAAGGGACAGGATCAGAGACAGGCATCTTACTGCTTACGCCAGGTCACGCTCTAAATCTGTAGCAAAGGAGAAAGCAGTACCCAAATTCACAGTAAGCCCCTGACACAGCCTGTCCCTAAAACACAATTCCTTCTTTTTTATAAATCCCTAACTATCACAGAGCAAAGAGAACAGCACTGAACAGGGCACCAAACGTGCTTCCAGTCTGCACGTGGCCTTGAAGAAGGTGTTTCCATCCCATCACACCCATCAGGCAACAGGGAACTGCCCTTTTCTCTGTCAAAGCATGCAGGCAGCACACCCATTATAGGCAGTAAGGTGTCAGACACCACAGTGACAAGGACTAGACGCAGCAGCAGCAGAAGAAATTAAGATGGGCTGGCCCACACTAAGCACACTACACGCTACAGCTTCATTCCAGGCACTTATCCACACAAAGCCAGCACTTGTCCTGGCTTGGAGCTCTCACACCACACAGCACAGCCCCTTGTCAAAGCAAAAAGGCTTCACTGAAAGCTGCAGTTGAATTCAGAAATGAAGGATCATGGCTACTGGCCTTCTTTCTGGCTTGATCCAAACCAATTGCTCACTTGCACAGCATCTCTCTCCTGTTAAAATCATTTGCTGAAAGTCCCCCATCTTTGTGCTCTAATTAAAAAAGAAAAGCACATAACTCTCTTCCCAAACACCTCCTCCAAGCCAGTTACTCACTCAATGCAGAAGCATTGCTGTCCTATATAAGAAGGGAATATTTCCTTCTCTTTCCCTCGCCTCACCCTGTCCACAAAGCTCCTCACAGGTAGGACAGCCTTTAAATTGAGAGTATGAGCCCCAGCCATAGTCAAAACTCCAGGTGGGGCAGGCACAGTCTTTGATGTTACTTAGTCACCTCCAGATCCTCGAATTCATGCTATTTGAGGAAACTTAGCTGGGTCAAAACCAACCTCTCTCCTCCTGGCTTCTGGATAAATGCCTCAGACACAGGAAAGAAAAAAAATCCAGACAGCTCTCCTGATATGCCATGCACCAGCATCAGTGCCAAAGGAAGGAGCAGGGCACAGGAAGGTTTGACAAGACGCAGTCACCCACCCACAACAGGACTACCAAAATGAGAACAAGTACCAGTTATGGAAAAGTTTAACTAAATAAAATAAGACTGCATTCCTGCGAGCAGCTCACCACAGGCTGTACTAAATTAACACCAACAGAGACCCCATAAATTAAATAAACAGTAACCCATCATATTCCTTCTGATACAGACCAAGCATTGATGCCTGGGTGCCTCTTCTCCAAGCATATAACCTCCATGTAGACAGCCCACCTAAGGCAGAAAATGTTCAAAGCTTTTATACTTGCAGTTGTGTAAGAGGAAACTGCCAGACAGAAATCTAAACCACATAGAGTGACAAGGTCTTTTCATTAGGTTTGTCTGGGATTTCGCCTTGTTTTCTAAAGCTTTTGTACCTCCTGTTACTTATCATCACTATAACTCGAACTACCAGGCAATCAATACTGCAAGGTTAAAGCAACATCCAAGTTTGGCATTGGACAGCTCAATCCACCTCCTCCTTTCTGCTATCTCTGTGCTGGAAGGCAAATAGAAGAGGACAGGAAAAAAAAAATTATCTGCTGTCAGGATTAGCTGGAGCAACACACTGTTAGCTCTAGCAAGCCACCACTGTTAGCTGGATATGGCCAAGTGACAGTCCCCAGCCCAAGCAGGTACAGCCAGAGGACTCAGCCTTGCTGAAGGAGGATGGCTTCATTAAATCATGGTGCGAGAGAAGCTGAAACACACTGCCCTGCTAGACCTCAGACACCTCTCTGGCAGAGAAGAGGCACTTGCAGTCACGTCCTGGCTGTCTCACTGTAGACGGACAAGACAACTGGCTCCAGCAAGGTTGGAGTCCATGCAGCCATTTATGAGGAATGAATGGTGTTCAACATGTTCAAGAGTAGCAAATAAAAACAATGCACTGCCTACAACAGGCAGCATCTCTAGCTCATTTGCCATGGTAAGTAATTGACAATTCCATCTCTTCCAAGCTGTAGTAGTGCAGATGTTTGGTCACTTCTAAGAGAGCCTAAATATGCAAACATGAGCATTAAAGCAGACTTTTGCATTTCCTGAAAACACAGTTAAGGATTTAGGAGAATGCATCATGGATGTAAAAAGAATAATAACCAGTCCTTATGTACCTGCAGTAGCAGAAGGCAGAATGCTGTAAACAGGCAGATTCTTCCCCATCCTGCACTGTTGCTGCAGAAGGAGTATAGACATTTTTCCTATACAGTATTGCAGATTTTAACAGGAGAGCAGAGGCAGCTGGAAGAAAGGCATGTCCAACTGGGAGCCTAACAGGACATTAACAAACTTGTAAGTGACAGGCTAAACAGGCTGTGGGACCAGACTCTTCCTGTTGCTTGCGTGCTCCCACATGATGGCTCAAACTCAGCTGGTGTAAACTCTATTTGCTCCACTATCTGCCAGAGCTGTATCAACTTACTCCAGCAAAGGGTGAAGGTGCTCAGCTCTGGAACTCCACTGACAGGCCACTGGGACACCACTGGCAGGCCACCAGCTCTGTAGAAATTTCATTCTAGGGAAAAACAAAGGAAAACAAACAAACAAACAAACAAAAAACAAACCCACAACAAAACAACAGGGAAAAAAACACTCTGAAAAAGGAATGCCAGGAAGAAGGCAGGCTTAGGAATACAAACTTCTCTGTTCTAAAACAGGCTAGAAAAGGGGAAACTGTAGAAACTCCCTTCACAGGGCATTAGCATCCTATCTTAACACACATGACCTGCAACACTCAGGATCATTTGTCCCAGCCATTCCAAACACGGTTCGGTTACACATCATCTCCCCAGCCCAGGCTCTCCTAACAATGGAACAAAAATATTTTGCATTTTTCCAACCCTTTTCCTTTCGCCTTGGGGCCTAGTTCAAAGCTCTTTTATGTCATTCTGACAGCACAATATGATTTTAGGCAGATAAACCCAGCCCATTAAGAGATACACCCTGTACAAGACATCTTGCTGGCACTGGAAAGTTGGCAGTGCAAAAGATTTGCAATTCCCTGCCTGCAAGTGAGACCAGGGATCAAGTGACAAAAGCAAGCATCCTGTGGAAGAAGACAGACCCACTGCTAGTCAGCACCAGGGGACATGAGTCTCTCTGCAGTTATGGTCAATGCTGCTAAACTTTCCTTCCCACCACACAAGCCTTTCATCCCTCAAACTTCACGATGACATCCCACCTTCCAGTAGCTACTGTGAATCTGGCAATTACCCACCAGAGCATTTTATTTCTGCAGTGGGGTTAGAGTCCAGAGGCTTGCCAGCATCTGTAAAACAAGTAACTGCCAGCCCAGCAGCAAACCCAAGGCCTGACTCTTTGGAGGACCGGAGATGGAGACCATGCATCCTTACGCCACACTCAGGTACTCCTTGCTGAGGAAGAAGGAACAACTCATAAGTCACCCATCTTACAGCCTCCTGGCTGCAGATTATTCGGATAAAACCCAGAGTGTGTTAAGGAAACATTCCTGTCTGACCACCCAGGAGCCACTCCATCAGTCACACTCCCCCATTCCAGACTTTTACTGCTGGGACTTAAGTCCCTTCACAGCACATGGCTCCAGTGACCCCGTGGGTGCCCCTCTTGGCTTGCTGCACACCCCACACTCACACAGTCAGACAGGGTTTCCTTACTGGCTCAGTCCTGGGTTTCCCACAGCAGTCTCAGATGTCTGGATCCTCTAAGTAATTTAATCATGGTGCAGTGACACAACACCTTGACCTGGTGCCCCTGGGGAGGGACCCCCAACAAATGCATTCCTGGGCTTTTATACTCTTACAGTTTGTGCACCCATACAGTCTGGGGTCTTCTTGCTGAGTCATCAGCTCCTGCTGTATCCCTGTGCCCTTTGCTGTCTGAAGGGTCAGCACCAGGTCACAGTCCCTTTCCTGGGGCTCCTGACATTTGCCCCATTCAGGGCACAACCTGTAGCTCATTGTGCAGCTGCACACCCAGCTATCAACACTAGGTTTATTCCTCAAGAAGTGCCAAAGATATTTAACTATTTTCACAGCATTGCATGGTCATCACACAACCTGCAACAATGGCGTTCCCTAGATTGGGCTTTAACCCTCAAGGAAAAGCTGTTCTCAGGGGCATCTGCAGAACTGGGCCCCTGGTCAGGGATGTTGGCTTTACACACAGATTTTATTCTAGCTAAACACAGCACAAGATTTATTCACCTGGAAACACAGCTGCTCTACTCTGGGAAATTTCTCCCTCCTACTATTTCACAATTCTCAGGATCACAACAGTTACGCAAGAACAGCTGTATAGGCACATGAAATGCTTACAGCTTCTAAGCAAGACTTTCCCCAAATTTCCCTTATCAGAGCATAGCTCCAAATCCTTTGCCTCCCAGGTTTCAAGGCACACCAACCACCAGTCACTGTGCCTCCGTCCCCTCTCTCCATCACATCTTTGCCCTGACAGAGACCTACAAGACAAAACATGACGCACAAGCGAGCAGGGGGCTGCTTCCACATGGGCATGCTGCTGTCACCTTGGCCAGCCAGGTAGGTACTTCCCCCATCCTGCCCACTAATTTAAATCTTGGCAGGAAAGGAGGACCAAATGGCCTTGACAGACTGTCAGTGATTTCTACCTTTCAGTAACTTAATACAGCACACTACCCCTTCCTAAAACGGCAGCAGGAGGATGTTCGACGGGTCTGGCATCCTAGTAAGACATTAACAGGATTGCTGGGCATCAAACAGGACAGCAGACTTTCCTTCAGAGCAGAGCAGGGCTCCAACTTACGACATAGATTTGATCCCTTTTCCATCTCAGCCATCCATCTCTGCCACGGATCGCCACCACCCTCAAAACATAACACTCCTTACTACGACAGGCACTTGGTGAACAGATGAGCCCAAGGGCACAGCACCAGGAGAAAAACTGCACCTGTATGAACAACTACAAGTAGTAGCATGCAGTTAAAAATCCTACAGGCAAGACATTCAAAGGGGTAAACCATCATTAAATCCTGGTGTTTATTTTCTGAGGAAGAGGTTAGAGGAACTCCTATTAAACCTTGCCTACTCGTTTGTTTATAACAGCCTGCAAAGCAAAACAGAAGTAGAGGACAAGAAGACAACCACCATCCAAGTCCCGCCCAATACATCATTATCAGTACCAGTCTAGTTCAGTTGCTTTTTGCTTGGCACTGCCAAGAAGTGAGTTCTTCAGAAGAAAAGCCACAGTTACTTCCTTAAAAATCACTGCAGATACCATCCCAACAGCAGCAGCAACATCACAAAGTCAGATCCTAACAGCAGCAAGACTGTCAGAGATTAACACACTATGGTAAAAACACACACTATTTAAATGTTAACATCTAATAGCTAAAAAACATTAGGCCAAATAAATATAGCTGGGATCCTGCCTTGACACCCGGCACGGTGTATAAACTAAAAGCTGAGAAGCCTTGCAGGAAAGAGGCTGGGGTATTGGAAAATCCGATTTCCACAACTTCACCCTCACCCAGCAGGAGCCCAGCAGCTGCACAGGGTGTAGCAAGAGAGAGGATGCTTGGGGTCCAATTCCCAGGGTGACCTTGACGAAATCCCACAGTCTGTCCACATTTCCACTTTCCCCATCCACTGCACGAGGAGCACAATAACCTTGACCTACCTCAAAGAGGCACGGATCTGGCTTAGGAGAGTCTGGAAGGAGCTCACAGGGGCTTAGATGCAGGACCTGCGCTGCGACCGCGGCGGTCAAGGAACCCTACGAATCGCCCCAGAAATCAGAAGCACCGGAGAAACTCGGAAATCGCTTTCAGTATAAAAAGCTGCAGCTCCGGGGCACTAAAAGGCTCAGTGGAGCCGCACACGTGTCACCCGCAATTTCCCAGGCGCGGGCAGGGAGAGGAAGGCGCGCCGCGGCTGCAGCCCCCGCGCCCGGCAAGGACAAGCCCCGCACCACAGCAAGTGGGAGGGATCAGCCCCGGAGCCCCAAGCAGGCAGAGGGACCCCAGCCCGGGGAGGAGGGGAGGGGCGGGGGAGACTTAAAATCCCCAGGGTGAGGAGGGGAAGTGGCCGGCTAGGAGAGCCCGCAGCTCCGGGGAGATGGGGGGTACATGGGGAGCCTGCGGAGCCCGCAGTTCCCCGGGGCGAGGAGACGGCCCTCCAGGGCCCGGGGGCGCACGAAGGGCGGCCGGCACACCCCTGAGATGAGGGGCCGGGGTAAGCGGGGGCGGGGCCGGGATAAGCGGCGGCGGGGCCAGGCCGGGGTAGAAGAGCTGCATCCCGGCGGTAGGAGGGGTGCCGGGACCCCCGGCGGCGCCTCCCGAGGGCCGGGGAAGGGCCGTGCCCGCACTTACCGGAGCGGCGGCGGCGGCTCCCGCCGG
>VWPU01005911.1:0-36438 GCA_013398955.1 Callaeas wilsoni
CGGGAGGACGGCGAGAAGGCGGCGCGGGAGGTGAAGCTGCTGCTGCTGGGTAAGACCCCCGGGCCCCACCCCCGGGCCCCCCATCTTGGCTTCTTCGCCCGGCTCTGCCCGGCCCTGCCGGAACCGGGCGGCCTCGCCGCCTCCGCCCCTCGCTGCCCTGGGGCGATCCTGGGTACCAGCGCCGGGAGTGCCCCGCCCCGCCCCGGGGATCCCCCGTGAGTGGGATGCTGGCTCCAGCCCAGGCTTCGGGTTCTCCCCACAGTGAGCTGTCCGCTCCATCTCGGGCCCCGGGGATGTCCCCGGGAACGGGGGGCCTGCCCCGCCTCAGGCTTCCGGGTTCCCCCCTCCGTGAATGGGGCAGCAGACCTTGGGATTTCCCCCCAGGAGTCGGGTGTTGACTCCATCCCAGGTCCCAGAGATCCCCCCCCAGGAGTGAGGTGTTGATCCCATCCCAGGTCCCAGGCATCCTCCCCAGGAGTGGGGTATTGATTCCATCCCCGATACCAGGCATCCCCCCCAGGAGTGAGGTGTTGGTCCAATCCGAGATCCCAGGGATTCCCTCCAGGAGTGGGTTATTGATCTCATCCCAGCTCCCACGGATCCACCCACCCAGGACTGGGGTGTTGGCCCCGTTGCAGCTCCCAGGGTTTCCCCGCAGGAGTGGAGCCCTGTACCCGCAGCAGACCCTGGGGATCCCTTCCACAGTGGGATTCTTTCCCCACCCCTCTGTGAGCAGGATGCCAGCCCCATTCCAGGCTTTGGGGATCCCCCTGGCAGTGGGGTGCTGGCCCTACAGCGAGCCTTGGGTGCCCCTTAGGAACAGGTGCCACCCCACCCTGGGCTGTGGGGTTCCCCCCAGAAGTAGCTGGCACCCCACTATGGTACTGTACCCCCAATTGGTCAGTGTCCATTCTGGGCATATCCCTTTGAGACACAGGTGGGGGCATGCTCACCCTCCTGATGGATGGCTCTCCCCAGCAAAGGTCCTGCAAGCTCGGGCACCCTGTCCCACTTGCCCAGGATCCCTGGGCTTGTCTGTGGGCTCCTCTCGCCCTGGTCTCTGGCTGTGGTGGAGGTAAAGGGGCTTACAGGCACCCACTGCCCCGTGCCTTCCCCACTGGACCACTGGGACAGGCCTGAGCCTCTCCATCACCCCGCTCTCTCTGTGGGGGTCTGGGGGGCTTGGGCCACTGCCTGCCATGGGTGGGGCCCCCCACAGCCCACGGGCTCTCTGCCTCACGGACACTCGATTTTGGTACCGATAACGGGCCGCTTGCGCTCTTCAAAGCACCCTGGTGATGCTCCCATGGGCGTTCACTGCCCTGCCCTGTGCCTGCGGGCAAGGCAGCCACTTCATTATTTTAATTTATTATTTCTCTTAATGACTCCCAGTTGGGCTTTTTATTCCCTTTACGAAATTCCCAGGGAGGGCCTCGCTCCAGGTGTGAGGCGGGAGCGTGTGAGGCTCCCACGGCACTGGGGAAGCAGCGGGACAGGCAGAGGGATCCCTGACAGAAAATGTCTTTGGGCTCATCTGCTGTCTGCAGAGGAAGCTGCCAGCAGCAGGAAGTCACGCTGAAATCCGGCAGGCCTTTATTTGCTCAACCCCTGCCTGCCTTGAGAAATACGTAATTAATGCCTCAAAACGCTCCTTTATCAGAGTGCGTCGCTTTTTCATTTTATTTTATTTTGATTTTTTTGCCTTGGCATGAGCAGTGCTGGCAGCAAAACCCATCCTGGGGATATTGGGAGGGGATCTGTGCCATCTGGGGGACTCAGTGGTTGGGCACACTTGCTGCCCCACTTTTTTCTGTGCAGAGGGGAGTGAAGGGAGTGAAACCCCATGGGATTTGTGGGACGGTGGAGAAGGATGTGGTAGCTCTTTGCCATGAACTGCTACCTTGCTGCCAGCTCTGCTCCTCTTAGACCACTGCCTGGTGGGAAGTAATGGGGATGTAGCTGGCTGAGGGGGTTTGGCAGCTCCAGCCTCGGGAGGCTCCTGGGACTGTCCAGGACCGTCCAGGCAGCATCAGCCTAATGCTGTCAGCTCTGGGTGGGGGGGGCCCATCCGGTTGGTGCTGAGCATCACTGAAGAGTGGCTGAGAGCTCGCTGGGTGACAAGGATCATGGTGTAGGCTGACTGGCTGACATCCCTTTCCCTGGTCTTGCTCTTGTCCTGAAGTGGAGGCAGGAGGAGGAAGAGGACATCCGCATTCCCTTCTGCTGGGACCGGTGTTTACGAGCATTATTTCTGATCTCAGCTGCTTTCTAAAGCCAAAAATAGAGCAAAATGGCTCTTTTCATAGATTTAAAAAAAATTATTTTTCTTCCCCTTGCAGCTGTTCAGGTGTCAATAGCACCAGAACCTTGGGTCAGCGCTGCCCTTTTCTGAGCTGAGCCATGGCCGGAAAATCCTCCCAAGCCAGCAGGGAGCGGCTGGGCAGGTGGGGCCAGCACTACCCCCCTGGGGGCTGCTGCTTGTGACATGTCCCCTCTGTGACGTGGGACCACAGTGCTGGGGGAATGCTCCCACCTCCCTGCTGCTCACCCTTCCTTATGGCTTATTCTTTTTCCCCATGGTCAGAGGAAGCTTTGAGGAGACCTGAGGCCTCACATGCTTTTTGGTGAGCACCACAGCTTCTTGTCACTGTCAGCAAGGCAGAGCTCCAGGGTCCTCCGTGGGGCTGCAGCCCTCCTGCCTCCTCCAGAAAAAGGGAGGGAAAAACTAAAGAGCAAAACAGCTTCACCCTTTGTGCTGCATCAACCTGTGGCATGAAGAGGAGATGCCTGTTACAAGCATGGCATGATTTTTTGCTGGCAACTTGTGGTATCCGACAGCCGAGCTTTGGAGCTGGGGCACCGCAGCCAGGCAGGGCACGGTGTGAGCGGAAGGCACCGGTCTTGGCATGTGGCAATGGCATCGGGAGCGTAGGAGCACGGAGGGCTTGGGGCTGACTGCTGCAGCTGCCCCGGATGTGTGCGGTGCTCTGTATGTGGCCATGAGCCGCCTCCTGCCTTTCCTCTGCCGTGGGGGTGAGCTGGAGAGGGATGGACACGCTGTCAGTGCAGTGGGGGCAGGCAGGACCTCCCAGTGGCACACAGCTCTGCAGGCGTGGGCACAGCACTGCTCCTGCTGTGGCACCTGTCAGTGCCTGCAGATTTTCCTCTGCTCTTTACCGGCTCTGGCAAACTGAGTGTGTGCCAGATAGTTTGAAGCTCCAGTCTCTGATGGGGAGAAGACCCAGATGAAGCAATATCCCCCAGGCAAAGCAATTGCCCCCAAAAAAAGAATGTCCCTCTCCCTGCCACTGGAAACCAGCAGTCTCCCATGATTTTGGTGCTGGGAGAGGCCAGGAGCCACCACCGACACCTGAAAGCACCTGCGATTGCTGTACTCAAAGCCCCTTATTCCTTATCTTTGGAGAATTAGGAAAGTAAAGGATTTCTCAGCTGTGTTAGAGGTGGGGAAGGCGCTGGTGGATTGATTACATCAATTCCCAGGGGATTGCTGTAGGTGCAGACCTTGGGATGAGGACGCTGCCCTCGCTGGCGTGGTGGCACCAGGGCATGTCACGGAGGAGCTGCCTGTACCAGATCCTGCCTGGGACAGACAGTGCCGGGCAGGGCAGCTTTTTTTTTTTCTTTTTTTTTTTTTTCTTGGGCTTGCATAAAAATAGAGGAAGGGAGGGACCAGCTGTGACTTTCGGAGGTTGCGTGGCCCCAGCACTGCCCTGAGTTCTGTGTGAGCCGCCTGCTTTGCTGTGCTCTGTCCTTTCTTGGGGGTTGTTTCTGTCCCCATTCCTTCCTCGGTCCTCGATGTTGGAGGGGGTTGTGTCCTCACTTCAGTGGGGACACTGGGAGCCCCAGTGCTGTTTTTTGTGATGGACTAGGAGGTGTCACAGTGAGGGGGACCAGGGAAGAACTGAGTGCTGTTAGATCCAGAGGGATCTGACATCCAACCCCCTGGAGCTGGTGTATGGGCTTGGGATGGGTCACTACAATGCCCCCACTGGTGATGTCCTAGGGACCAGCAGCTGCCCTCTGCTCCAAGATGAGCACTTAAGCTTTGCCCAAGGGAAACAGCAGGCTTATATGTATGCATTTGACATATATACATTAGAAATGCATTTTATATTTTAACTTTTGTGTGTGTGTGTATATATATACCCACACATATATACATCTTACATTTTTGTATGGAGCAATATATACATTGATTTATATGTATCAAAAAGCACATATATGTATATATAGCTTCACCTGCATGTATATGTAGCTTCATGGAGAAGGTGTCCCATGGTCTCAGCCTACCCAAGGCTGGGATCACGGTGTCCCCAAGCACTGTTGCTGTAACCAGGGCTGGCCTGGCCTTTCCGCGGCCACCGGGTTTCCTGCTCCAGGCCAGAGCATGGGTTTCCGGGCCGGAGACTGCTTGAATCACCGGAGCTGGGGGAGCTGAGTAATTCTCCATCCCGCTGGTGGAAAACCCAGCCGGGGGGATTAGGGTGCTGGCAGCATCTCGGCTGTGCCAGAGGATGAGCCCCCATCCTGTCAGGGCAGGATGGACAGGATAATGGCACCCAGGCCTGGGGGAACGTGGTAGCAGCAGTGCAGGGGGGAGGGGGTAGCAGGGGGGGAGAGAGGGACTGCTCTAACTGTGGCAGGGGCAGAAACAGAGCAGCAAAGTTTCAGGATTCCTGGAAAAAGCCCAGCACAAGGATAGTTTTGTCCAGCTTGTGGACACCAGCGGCCCTTGTTGGCACCGGGGGTGCATTTTCCGTGCTCCCTCTGGGAAACCATCCCCAGCCCACCTCCTCCCTGTGTGCCCTGAGCATCCTTCCTGCTGCCAATTTATTTCTATTTTTTTTTGTGTGTGTGGTTTTTTGTTTTTTTTTTTTATCTCTGTCAGCTGCCTTGGACAAGGGGTCTGCAGCCCCCAATTTTTTGAGGTCCTGCCTGAGGACGTGGCATTCCACCAGCCAACAATGCATGGGCTCCTTCTGGGAAGCAGCCAGCTGTGTTCTGGAATGGGATGGCCCTTGGGAAAAACGCCCTGTGTCACTGTGGGGTTTTAAAAAAATGTGATTATTTTTACAGCAATTTTCCATCTATTTTGGGTAGGAAGGAAAATGTCGAGGGGAATCTCTTTTTGTTACTAGTTTTTGAGTCTTTAGGGTAACTCTGCTTTTAACACACCCCTTTGTCAGTCCCATTTGATGGTGAGGACCCCACCGGTGCCAGTGGGGATGGGCTCTGCAACCATCCCTCTGTTCTGCCGTCTGTCCGTCCTGCAGGGAAAGGAATTGGTGGGTTTGTCCAGAACTAAAACCCATCTGTAAATCCATGCTCAAATAATAGCTGCTGTTTGCCAGGTTGGGAAAGCTTGCTGGGACAGCAGCAGGGGATGGGCCTCCGGGTGCTGGGGATGGGGGTGGCTCTGGACCTGCTGGCGGATTGAATTCCAGCTTTTCCCCCATAATGAGAATTTTCCAGCCATGCAATGCTTCCATCTATGCCTGAATATTTGAAAGGATGGTGCCGTGTGGAAAAATGGAAAATCCCCTCTCGGTGATGCGGGTGAGGTCGACCCTGAAACCTGTGACCAGCTCCTAAAATACAGGGATTACATATGTGCTGCCCAGAACTATGTGCATATATTGCACTAAATATTTGCTGCCCAGGAAGCATCATAAATCATGGGCTGCAAAATATATATGTTGGCTCAATAAAGTTTTTGCCAGTGGATTAGCAGGGAGTTCTGGAGCCAGGCAGCTGCTTGCTTATTTTAAATTTTTGAAGATTATTTTTAACAAAAAAAGGAGGAAATGAGCCTGACAGAGAGCTCTCCTCCTGTTTTTGCCAGGCACTGCCCTGGGAACAAACACTGCCTGCAGAGAGGCAGGGCTGGAGGAAGCGCAGCCATAGGGTCAGCCCATGGTGGGGGTGGGTCTCCATCCCCCTCCCCGGTGTGGGCACAGGGGTCCAGAGCTCTTCTGACACTGCCCATCCTGCCTGGGCTGGGCTGGAGGCTGGAAGCTGGCGGTTGGCATCCAGCCCAGGAATTGTTTTGGGGCTGAATGGGCGGCAGCTGGGGTTTTCCGGGGATTGGAAACCCTTCCCCTCCGCTGCTCTCATCGAGGAGGCTGGGGAGGGTCCCCCGCGTGGGGAGGGAGGCTCTTAATTCAGACCCAAATTCCTGCTCACTGCAAGCGTACAATCTCTTGTGCTGGGCGAGCTCCTGGTGGCACGCAGAGGTGCTGACTTGGAACATGGCTGCCTTCCTCAGGGAGCAGGGAAGGAGCCAGGAGATGGGGAGGAAGTTTGCAAGGAAATAGCCAGCCTCGGTGATGGTCACCCTGTGACTGTCATCCTGCCGGGAGAAGGCAGGAGGCCCCGGCGGGGTTGTTCCCTCCTGGCAGGGAGAAAATGTCAGTCAGGGTCAGACAGAGGAGGAGCTGGGAACGGCTGTCTGGCACCTCACCTCAGGGATGCTGATAAGCCGGATTCTTGCTTGCCACATGCCTCAGTTTCCTTGTCCAGGCACCCGCTGAGGAAGGATTGGGTGAATGCTGCTGGCTCTGGCCAC
Organism: Callaeas wilsoni; assembly: GCA_013398955.1. Lineage (NCBI taxonomy): Eukaryota > Metazoa > Chordata > Aves > Passeriformes > Callaeidae > Callaeas > Callaeas wilsoni. The sequence continues at coordinate 6,587 of VWPU01005911.1, forward strand.
CGGACTCAGTGGTATGGGATGGTGTTAGAAACCAGAGGTATTGAATGGAAAAAATGAAGGGCTACGCCGAGTCCTTCCCCCCTGCTCCCAGCTCCAGGCAGGAGTTGCCAGCACTGAATTCGAGCGCTGGCTGGGCTGTGCCGGGTGCCGCGTCAGCATCCTGAGGGTGCCGGAGGAGGATGGGTCGGCAGTGCCGGAGAGCCCCTGCTGTGCTGAACAGTGACCTCTGAGCTGAGCAGAGCCCCTCCCTTGGCACACACGGTTTGGGAACCCTGGAGCAGGGTGCTCGTGGTGATAAATACGGGGTCTCTATAGCCTCAGTATGGCCCCAGCATCAGGGCGCTCCATGCCCTGAGCACTGCCCACAGTGATGTCCCTTGGGGTGCATGCCTGTCACCTAGGTGGTGTTCAGGCTGGGGACATGCGCAGAAGGAGTTTGTTCCCTGCTGCCATGTCTCAGCTGGCATGATGGGCCCTGTTTTTCCCAGTTAATTTTAGCATAATCTGCTTTTTTTTTTTTCTAATTTTTTTAACCTCCTCTGTAATCTCTGCCCCCTCTGCAGCCATGCTGGCACAGGCCTGCTTGGGACCCCCTGTAAGGGCAGCTCCATGGCCAAGGGCAGCATTGGGGAGACCCACAAAAAGGGCTGTGAGAGGACACACGGATGGACTTGGTTTGGGAGATCCTCTGGGATTTGCACCTGGAGGCAAGGACCACACTGGTCCCCAGCCAAAGGTGCCTCATCCTGCCGGGGGTCCTGGGGCAAGACGAACTAGGCACTCATCCATCTCGTGACACCCCCTGCACAGAGAGGGGACAAGGGACATGCTCGTTTCTTTCAGCTTCCCCTTTTGGCTTCCCCTTTCTTGCAGCCAGGGTGACTTTACTTCTTCCCTGCTCCCAGCCTGTGGAGGGAGGGCTGGGCCAAGCTGCACATCGCCTGCGTGAGGTGACGTCCCTAGGGAGGACGGGGTGGAGGAAGGAGAACCTGAGGCACCCTGGCTGTCTCGTTGAACTCATGGAACCCTGCGTTTGGATGCTGAAAAACAAAACGACCCCAAAAGCCATCGGCTTTCCCTGCTGGCAGCCACGTCTGCAGCAGGCTGGGGCACAGGACCCAGCAGGCTGACAAGCGTGCGCTATTTAAGAACCAACCTGGGGGCGGCTGAGCCCTCTGGGATCACTCGAGCTGGCTGATGGAGGTGGCAACTTCTTCCCGAGTTCCCTGCGTGTACCTTGTGGCACAAGCATCTCTGCATCCTGGCTGCTGCTGGCTCCAGCTGTGGATATGCAGTGGGGCTGGTGCTCCATTGTTCCTCAGCCCAGAGGGGATGTGGGATATGGGATGCGGCAGCTTAGCTCAGGTTCTGCCTGGAGATGAGATGGCAGGTGATGGACAGAGCTCAGCCATCTTGTCACAGGGAGTCCCCAGGTTCAGCTGTGACGTGCTAGGACTGTGAGGAAAATGTTAGTGTGTTGATGCCATTTTCCTGGCTCAGAGCAGGTGTCATTTCTTCCCTTGGGAACTATTGCGAGGGCCCCCCAGGCTCTTCTTTTGTTTCCTCTTTCTTGGTCCTGACATTTCCAGTGCGCATCCATCTGCTCTGGCTAATGATGCTTCTCCAATGGCTGAGAAACCTGCTGCATTCCCTCCCTGGCCTAGGGGGGTGTCCCAGTAGGGTAAGGGTTCCTGGCTTTGGACAGGACCTCACCCTTTCTCATTTCTTCGCAGGTGCCGGCGAGTCTGGGAAGAGCACCATCGTCAAACAGATGAAGTGAGTGGTCCCTGCGCTGTCACTGTGGCTGACACTGCTCAGGCCTTGGCCACAGGCTCCAAAACCAGTGTCTGACAGGGAAAGCTCCCCATCAGTGTTGCCACAGAGCATGGGTGAGGAGCAGCACCCTGGGCTACCCTGCAAAGGGCTGACCTTGCCTGTGTCTCTTCCCTGCCCCAGGATCATCCACGAGGATGGCTACTCAGAGGAGGAGTGCCGGCAGTACAAAGCTGTGGTCTACAGCAACACCATCCAGTCCATCATGGCTATCATCAAGGCAATGGGGAACCTGCAGATTGACTTTGGAGACTCCTCCAGAGCGGTGGGTGCCCTCCTGCTCCCATTGTGCCTGGCAGGGATGGGGGTTCTTGGCGGCTAAAACAGATGTGCCCAAAACTGGACTAGGATTAAAGGTGGCTCAGCCCAAGCCCTGCTCTTCCCTGGTGGGCTCCCATCAGGTCCTTTGGGGCAGAGTGAGTTTTGATAAGCCCATGCCAATGCTCAAACTGTTTTATCCCTGCAGGATGATGCTCGACAGCTGTTTGCACTCTCCTCCACTGCTGAGGAGCAGGGCATCATGCCGGAGGACCTGGCTAACGTCATCCGGAGGCTGTGGGCTGACAACGGGGTCCAGGCTTGTTTCAACCGCTCCCGAGAGTACCAGCTGAATGACTCTGCTGCCTAGTGAGTACCCCCTCCTCTGCCCCAGCTCACCTGAGCCCTGTGAGCCATGGTGCTTTTATCAAACAGTAGAAAATCCCCCCAGAGGCTGCTGTTGACCATCACGAAGCTTAGGGGCTGGTGCTGCCACTTCCTGCATGGTGCTGGGGCTGAGCCGAAGCGGAACTGGGAAGGCGGATGTTTCGAAAGCTGTTTCCTTCTCTGGCAGGGTGCTGTGTACCCTGGGAGGGGGGGGCACTGGGGCATCCCCCTCCTGCCACTGCTCTGTCCCCACCGCCCTTCCCCAGGAGATGCTCTCCACTGGCTCCCCACTTACGAGCACAGCCAAGGTCCTGCCCATACTCATCACCCTTCATGGGCTGTCAAGGCAAGAAAAATTCACAAGGAAAGCCTTAGGGATGTTAGGTCTGAAGAGGATGAGTGGGATGCTCAAGAGGCTTTTCTTTTTCTTTTAACTGTTTTTGTACAGAAAGACTTGGCATTACACTTGTGCATTAGCCAGCAAATTGGTGTTTAGGTAGATAAATTGCTGCATCTGGTTGGGTTTATCCTTGAAGAGATTAATAAATAAAGTTAATCTGCCTAATGTAGCATTGCTGGAGAGGGCAACATGGCTGAGTCTGTGTTCAGCTCGCACAGTGCCCTCCTACCCTCTCCACCCAGACCCCTTATGGTAAAGCAGTGTGGGAGGAGCTCATGATGTGCCAGGAACACCCCACCACACCTGGCCTCGCCTGGGATACTGCATGCTTGGGACTCACTGCCATCCCAGGGCAAGTGGTTTCCCCAGCTGTCCCCTCATGCATGGCAATGTCAGATCCCTCTTTTGCACTGAGGTCACTGTGGTGAAGAGACTTCAGGAAAGCTCCTGGCAAGCACCGAACCTGGAGAAGCTCCTGTCAGCTCTTTACCCCAGCACCCGCAGCTTTCACTTCCTCCTGACGGGCAAACGCCTGCCTTACCCAGCCCCTGTCTGCTCAGCCCCATCACTCCTCAGCCAGCACTGGCATTTCCCTTGCAGTAGGTGGTGGTTTTGGAGCTCAGGACACCTGGCAGGTGCCAGGGAGCTCGCACACACACTTGGAGCAGGTGTATCTGCACGTTATCTGCCAATTGCCTGTAGCTGTCAGTGCCGTTATGGAGTGTTTAGCACATGGTGGGGGGTTGGACAACCATTAATTAGGAGCACCTTCAAGCTGTTGCTCCAGCCTTTTGCCAGCCCTGTGGAGATGCCTGTGCGGTGGCCAATCCCTTGCCCATCTCCCAGGGATGTTGATGTGCCCACAGCGCTGCTGGAACAGGACAGCCTGGGAATGAGGAGCCCTGTACCGTGCCCAGCACACAGCCCACCTGTGCCCCAGCCCTCTGCAGCACAGCAGCCCCCATCCTCTTCCTCCTTTGCCTCAGGGGGTTCCAGGAGTTTGGGGTGCCAGGGTGGTGCTCACCAGCACCCCGGGGCTTGATGCAATGTCCAAGAGCCTGTGGTGCTGCACAGGGCCCTCCTGTGGCGTTTCCTGTTTTCTGTCAGCCAGACGCCATGTGTGTTTCCGGCTGTTTTTGAGCTGTAACGTGCAGGTCCCCCACCCTCACACCCACAGCGGGGTCCTGGGGCACCTCCAGCTCTGGTCGTGCCCTGACGCACTGCAGGGTTTCCCAGGAGCTGGCGAGTGGCCGTGCTGCAGTTGGAGCCAAGGATCCCTATGGCCTCGCAGGCTGTAATCTGGCTTTCACCAGATTACAGGGCCGCAAATGCCTTAATTAAGACAAGCCTAATTTGCTTAAAGGAGCCCGTTTGTAGTAACCCAATTAAAGCAATGTGAGCTGGAGAAATCAAAACCCGCCTTGATCCTCCCGGCAGCCCTCATCAGTCCTGGTGGGTGTTGCCCACTGGGGACCTGGCCGCCACCTCTGCTGGGACCCTGTGGGCAGCAGGGCAGGCGATGCTCCCCGGGGGGACTCGGGACGCCTGCAGCCCCCCACAGCGCTGCTCCCTGTCTCTCCAGCCTCCCGCCTCCTGCTTCCTCCCAGGACGCCGTCCCTTTGTGTTTTTGACTATAAATGGCACGGTGCCATTGATTGTTTCCGCCGGCACTGCGGCTGGTTGCCATAGTGCTGAATATTTTCCTCTTGCCATTTCCCCCCTGTGCAAACGGCCAGGGGAACAGGGTGAGCCCCCCAGCCCCGGCTGCATCTTTTGCCTGGCTCCCAGTGCCAGCACACTGCCCCCAGTCCCTCAGTCCTGTGTGTCCCATGTCACCCTGGCCGCTGGTGTCCTGCCCTGGCTGTGTCTGGCTGGGACACGGGGTGACCCCAGGATGCACGTGGGGCCCCTGCCGTGCATCCCAGCTTGGCACTGCCCACCTTGAATGAACAATGCTGGAAGATGGGCAGGGGACCCTGGGGCAGTGTGGGGATGTCCCATGGGATCTGAGTGGGTCGTGCCCCACGGTCCAGCTCCCACAGCACCTTTCCTCTTTGTCCCCAGCTACCTGAACGACCTGGAGAGGATAGCCCGTGCCGACTACATCCCCACCCAGCAGGATGTACTGCGCACCAGGGTGAAGACCACGGGCATCGTAGAGACCCACTTCACCTTTAAGGACCTGCACTTCAAGTATGTCTGACCCGTTTCCCTTTTGCCTTTTTGAAAGCAAAAAAACCCCTTCCTCTACATGCTGAGATGGATCCTGGGTGCACACTGCATGCACTCAGTTCCCCCCACCTCCTGGTTTGCTCATGGCGGGAACTGCCGCCTCAGAGAGCGGAAACCGCTGAAATAGCTGGAACAGCCTCAAAAACACTTCACAGAGCTCAGCCTGGGGGTGGATCCAGGCTCTGCTGAGGAGGGGAGGGGGAATGCATCCCTCCTCCCGCTGCTGTGACGCTGCTTCCGCCGCAGGAAGGGCGCTGAGCAGGAGCTGGGGTCTCAGGGTCAGGCAGTGGCAGCGCTGCCCGCTGGCACCCCGTGGTTGCTTTCCAGTGAAAACCCACGGGAAATAATCTTGCCTCCAGCTTCCAAGGCAAAAATCTGCCATTGTGCACATCCCCGGGGGATTTAGTCCCATGGCAACAGAGCTGATGTCAGAAAGATCTGCTTGGGTCCTTTCTGAACGCGGGGGGCTTGCAGGGATCTCGATGCCACCCTGGTGAGATGGAGACACTTGGTTTCGCATTGCCAGGGCAGCACTTTGGAGGCGGCAGTGGGGGTGGTCTGGGGGAGGATGCAGTGTGTCCCAGTGGGGAAGCCTTCCCGCCAGCCAAGCAGTTGGCAGTGGGCATGGCAGCGGATGTGGAATGCTACTGCTGGGCTCTTCTCCATGGAGGCAGAGCATCCTCTGCTGCCCATGGTGGGAGAGGCACATGGTACATCAGGATTGTCCCTGAGCCCTGCTGCTGCCAGAATCCTGCTGAGCCCCACAGTCACTTGGCTCCCGTTGGTCCAAGGTCTCTGGCAAAGCCCTGCCATACCTGCTCTGGACTGGGTCTCTGGGGAAAATGACACTGATAGCCCCTGGGAAAAGTGGCCTGATCCTGCCCCAGCTCACATCAGGGGTTTACTTTGCCTAGGAAACAAGCCTGGACACTATCCTGGCAGTGGGAGCCAGGGCAGATCCTCAGTACTGGCAAAACCCCTGGGGCAGAGGCACTGTGCTGCTCCTGCTCTGGGCAGCTGGGGACACTGAGACAGTGCATGGGGTGAGGGCAGTGGGGCCGGGAGCTGCCATCCTTCCCTGCATCACCTCCCTACTGCAGGATGTTCGATGTGGGTGGCCAGCGCTCGGAACGGAAGAAGTGGATCCACTGCTTCGAGGGGGTGACAGCCATCATTTTCTGTGTGGCTCTGAGTGCCTATGACCTGGTGCTGGCTGAAGATGAGGAGATGGTGAGTCATTGGGATGGAACCAGTACTGTGAGCCATCCCCTCCTTGGGCGGCTGGGGAAGCAGCCCCTCCTCTGGTGGCCACCAGTGGCGTGGCCAGTGTGGCCCGAGCCTTGCAGGGCCATTAGCATCCCCTGCCCAGGCAGGCAGGAGCATGAGGGGGCGGCAGTTTGGGGAGCGGTGGGGTGGGTACTGCCTGGGGGTCCCTGCCCAGCTCATGCTGCCATCTTCCCTGCCAGAACCGGATGCATGAGAGCATGAAGCTGTTTGACAGCATCTGCAATAACAAGTGGTTCACAGACACGTCCATCATCCTCTTCCTCAACAAGAAGGACCTGTTTGAGGAGAAGATCGTGCACAGCTCTCTCACCATCTGCTTCCCCGAGTACACAGGTACCACTGGGACCCTCAGTGCCCCCTGCTCTCCTGGCAGGGGCAGTGGGTGGTGCCTTGCCCCAGGCAGGGTAGCAGGACATGCTAGGGACAGAGATGGTGGCTCCCCTGTGCCTGAGGAGCAGTGGATTGGGGCAGTAAGTGGGGTGTGGTGGTGATTGGGGTGCCCCAGGAGATGGGAGAAGATGTGGGGGGACACAACATAAGGGGCAACTGCCCTGAGGGGAGTTATCTGAGGCTCACTCTGCCTCTGGAGCCTCAATTTGGCAACAGGATAGTGGCTGTGGGAGGCCATGCCAAGCCCAAACCCTTTGGTGGCTGTTGGCAGCTGTGGGGCATCCCAGTGTCTCTTCCTCCCCAGGGGCCAACAAGTATGACGAGGCAGCCAGCTACATCCAGAGCAAGTTCGAGGACCTAAACAAGCGGAAGGACACCAAGGAGATCTACACCCACTTCACCTGTGCCACGGACACCAAGAACGTGCAGTTTGTCTTTGATGCCGTCACCGACGTCATCATCAAAAACAACCTGAAGGACTGTGGTCTCTTCTGAGGGCGGCACTGCCCAGGTGGGTGGTGCTCTCAGTGGTGGCTCCTCAAATGAGGTGGTCATGGACCATCCTCCAGGTATGGGCTGGGCACAGCCTGCCAGCTGCAGGCTGCTCTGTCCCCAGACCCTCCCCTGCTCACAACCTCTCTCTCCTAGGAGCTGCAAAGGAAGGACCACGCCATCTCCCACTCCTGCTTCTCTTCGGATTCATTCCTCAGCCCCCACCCCATAAAGAGACTTTTTGAGTGCCAGCACAGTGGCAGGGCCCATGTAGCACCTGCCACAAGTGCTTGCCCCCCACCATTGTCCTCCTCCTCGCCGGCGTCGCCCTTCCAGGGAAGACAAGGTTTTAATCTTGGTTTGTACCCCTTGAACCGTTCCACCCCCCACTTCATTCACTCCGAGCCCTGGCGCTCTCACTGTTTACATTGCAAGTGTTGCTGGCACGGGGGCACAGGGTCCCCTCGGGGATGCCCACCCAGCCACAAACACGACCGATGACATTCCTTTTAGTAAACCAGAAAAGAAAGAAGAAAGAAAAAAAGGAAAAAAAAAAACCAACAAAACCAAACCCAAAACCATGCAAAAAAATCACACCACACCGGTTGGGGCCAGGTTATTTTTAAAGAAACCTTTTTACCAAACTATTTAAAAGCGTCAAGTGCTACGTGGTGGTGGCATCCTCCATGGCCAGCCCACCCCCCAACCGCGTGCCTTTGGGGGGGAGGGTCTGCACCCCACCCCGCCTCGCTGCCCCCATCCAGATGGGCAGCTCAGGCAGGAGGGTGGGCAGGGGGTGCTGCCCACTGCCTCTATCCCCCCCCTCTTTCTAAGCCTAGTTTTTAGGGCTAGCTGTTGCGTTGGGCGAGGAGAGCCCGCTGTACAGAGCGGCCCCCGCTGTCCCCCCCAGCCCAGGGGGGACCCTTCAGCCGATGCCTGCGGCCTCGCTTTTCCCACAGGATGTTTTACCGAACTGTTCACATGGTTTGAAATAATAAAATGTAGAAAGGAAAAAAAAAAGAGAGAAAAATTCTGTATACTGAAATGCACTATGTGACATGGGAGTGGTCGGGGGGGCATCACCTCTCTGGGAGGGCTGGGGTGATCTCCAGGGGTGGGAGAGGGTCACAAAGTAGGCTGGCCTCCCCAGTGGGTCAGGAGAAGCCCCTGGTTGTGGGAGGTGAGGACAGTGGTGGGACCCGAGGGGGCGTTGCTGGAATGCTGCTGCAGAGCTGAGCCCCCTACCCCGAGGGGCTGTGGGGTGGAGGGGAACAAACACACGACCACTCCTTGGCTCTGCGGTGGTGGGATAGTGGCACTGAGGGAGCCCCAGTATGACACAGTCCCGGGGGACACTCAGTAAGTACCCAGGAACACCCACTGATCTGTAGCCCAGAGGGAGATGTAGCACCCTTTGCACCCAGCAGCCTGCAGGAACCCCCAGCCCCAGGGATCACCCATGGACACCCCACACCCAAAGGACCCCCAGCTCCGAGGGGTTCCTGGAGACTGCCAGCACCCCCAGCTCCAGGGGGCACTCATGGACACCCAGCAGCACCCAAGGGACCACCCTAGCACCCAGAGCTTTAAAGGGCGCCTAGGACCCCTCAGCACCCAAGGGAATCCCTAACACACCTCAGCTCCAGAGAGTACCAGGGACTCCCAGCACCAAGGGAAACCCAAAACCCCCTAGTCTGTCCAGTGCCAACGGTCATCTGGGGGCCCCTAGCACCTCTGAGCTCTAAAGGGAACCCAGGGATACCCCAGGATCCCTCAAATACCTAGGGACACCCAGGACCCCCAAACACCCCTCTGCTCCAAGGGGTACTCAAGGACCCTCAGCACCCAAGGGAACCCCAGTACACGACAGCTCTGAGAGTTACCCAGGGACCTGCAGCACCTGAAAATATCCAGCACCCTGTAGCATCCAGGGTCACCCAGGTACCCCCAGGACCTGGAGCCCCAGAGACCCCCAGCAGAACTGGGGGCCCCACAGTGCTGACTGGTAGGAGAGTTGGTGGGTAGGGGGAGTGAGATTGTGCCTCCCCCGCACCTCTTCACCAGGGGTGGCTTTGGAGCTGAGCAGGTCAAATCCCAGGGGTTTGGGGCAAGTGGAGATGGTCATGGAGGGGGGATAGGGGCAGCAGCGGGGCTGGGCCCCAGGGGAGGAGGTGCTGGGCTGGGGCTCAGAACAGCCCACAGTCCTTGAGATTCTCCTTGATGATGATGTCAGTGACGGCGTCGAAGACGAACTTGACGTTCTCGGTATCGGTGGCGCAGGTCATGTGGGAGTAGATCTCCTTCACATCCCGCCGCATGTTCAGCTCCAGGAACTGCAGCTTGATGTAGTTGCCCGCATCATCGTAGGTGTTGGGACCTGGTGGTGTGGCAGTGAGCGGGATCCCTTCCTGGGCTGGTGTCCAGTGCCAGATGCTGGCCCAGGATCACCCAGGGCTCCCTCGAGTGGGCAAACCTTGCATGCTCCCTCAACAAGGCTCATGTGGCACCACTTCAATGGGGTGCTGAGGACACCTGGTGGGGGACTCCTGCGGGGGTGGTGGCACCCAACCCTCCACCAGCGCTCCACCACCACCAACTACTGCCACACTCACCATCATAGTCGGGGAAGCAGATGCTGAGATGGGCCTTCTTGATCTTCTCCAGGAAGACATCCTTCTTGTTGAGGAAGAGGACGATGGAAGTGGTGGCAAAGTAGCGGTGGTTGCAGATACTATTGAAGAGGTGCAGGCTCTCATGCATGCGGTTCTGCGGAGGGACACAGCCCCGTGGTGATGCCCAAGTCATGATGGGGACAAAGCAGAGGGGGTGTGAAGTGGTGAGCGCTCCTCACCACTTCATCATCCTCCACCAGGACCATGTCATAGGCACTGAGAGCCGCGATGAAGATGATGCAGGTCACCCCCTCAAAGCAGTGGATCCACTTCTTCCTCTCTGAGCGCTGTCCGCCCACGTCGAACATCCTGGGCAGAACAAGGGAGGGTCAGCACCCCCCACTCCCTGCCCACTCCCTGGCACCAGCCCTCACTGGGGGCCTAGCCCACACCTGAAGTTGAGGTCTTTGAAGGAGAACTGGGTCTCGATGATGCCGGTTGTCTTGACGCGGGAACGCAGCACGTCCTGCTCTGTGGGGACGTAGCCAGGGGTCACCAGGCGCTCCAGGTCTGACAGGTAGCTGGCCAGGAACGGGATGAGCATGAGACATGGGTTGGAACCCCCTCATGCCTCCCACCACCCAAAATCCCCGATCCCACATACTAGCCTGCAGAGTCATTGAGCTGGTACTCGGAGGCGCGGTCAAAGCAGGCTTGGATGCCTGAGTCCTTCCAGAGCCGGCCAATGATTTCTGACATCTCCCTGGGCATGGTCCCCTCCTCAATGGTGTCCGAGAGGTGCAGCAGCTTACGGGCATCATCCTATGAAGGACAGGGGTTCAGTGAGGCCTGAGGGCTGGGGGGAACCCCTTCCCAACATGGAATGCTCCTCACCTGGCGAGCCGTGTCTCCGTACTGGACGTTGAGGGTGGTCATGGCCCGCACGATGGCCAGCATGGACTGGAGTGTGTTGCTGTAAATGATGGCGATGAACTCCAGGCATTCCTCCAGCGAGTAACCATCCTGGTGGATGATCCTGGCCGGGGAAGATCACAGGCATGGGGCGGAGCTGGGTGCCATGGAGCTGAGCCACACGATGGATGCACCCCATGGCAGTGGCATGGGGCAGAGTCAGGCACAGTGGGATGGGGCACCCCATGGCTGCCGTGTGGGACAGACACATTGCATAGTGCGCACAGTCAAGTCACCCCCCCTTGGCACTTACTTCATCTGCTTGACAATGGTGCTCTTCCCTGACTCTCCTGCTCCTGATGGGACAAAACATGGGTCACGGCGGTGCCCATGCCACGGGCACTCCCAGCTGAACCTCGCGCTGGCTTACTGGGAACCTTGGTGCCTGACATGGCTGCGGGCACTGTTGGCTGTGCCAGGGCCATGACTCAGGGTGTGCAGGGGGATTAACAGCCTGGTGCCAGTGGCATTAAGGTTAGGCTGAGCTGCTGTGTCTAATGGGATCTGAAGCAGCTCAGCCAGAGACACTCTCAGGAACCCAAGGGAGGGGTTGGGGACATGGTGGTATCGCACCCCTGCCACCCACCACCCAATGCCCCCAAATCGTGGCTGTGCAGGGGGATGTGTCCTGGGCCAGGCTGTGAGGACAGTGATGCCACCCATGGCCCCACCACATACATGGCACCCCAATCCTCAGGCACCACTGGGGGACTGGGAAGGACTGGGAGGCACACGCAGCACAAGGGGGCTTCAGGGACAGACATGGGGTGGTGGTGTGGGCTGCATGGGAGTCCCTAGAAGGATGGGGCAGGGGTGCTGAGGGGCTGGGGTGCTGGTAGGTAGTGTTGGTGAAGGCTGTTAAAATGGGTTGGTTGGGGTTGGGGGACTTGGGAGTGGGGGGAGTTAGGTGGGCTGGTTGGGTTCAGGGATATATGGAAGCCAGGGGATCTTAGGGTGGATCTTAGGGCCTTAGGATCTCAGGATCTCGTCTTGTTGAGATGGTCTTGCATTTGGGGTGCCTGGTAGGGGGTGTTGAGCAAGTTTGGATGAGCTGGTTTAGGGGATCCTGGGAATGAGGGGGCTATTGGGGTGGCTGGTTTGGTTTAGGGGTGCTGAGGGAGAGAGGAAAACATTGGGTGGGCTTTTGGGATTGACTGGTTGTTTTTAGGGGTGCTGTGGGGGTCAGAGGACTGCTAGAGTGGGCTGGCTGGGTTTAGGGGGGCTTAGGAGCTGGGGCCTGGGGACTGTTGGATTGGTTGGGTTTAGCGTGGGGTCAGGGAAACTTTGGGTGTTTTATTGGGGAGGGGTTGGTTGGTTTTAGGGCTGCCTGGGAGTGGGAGGCTGTTGAGGGCACTCCTAGGTTGTGCTGGTTTGGTTTAAAGGTGCTGGAGGCATTAGGGAAGCATTGGGTAGGCTCTTGAGATGGAGAGGTTGGGTTTAGGGCTGTCTGAGAATGGGAGTGATGTTGGGGTGGGCTGCTTGGTTTTAAGGGTCCTGGGTGAGTCAGGAGAATGTTGAATGAACTGTGAGGGTGGGCTGCTTGGGTTTGGGATTCCATCTGGGAGCCAGGGGAAGGTTGGGTTGGCTGATTGGGTTTGGGGGCAGCTGTGGGGTATGCTGGTTGGGTTGAGGGGCACTGATAGGTTTCAGGGGCGCATTGGGTGGGATGTTACGGTGATATGCACAAAGAATTGGTACATCCCCCAGGGTATTGTCTCCCCCTTACCCAGCAGGAGCAGCTTGACAGTCCTGGCGTCCTTCTCAGCATCTTCCTTGAGCTTCTTCTCCAGCTCTCGGGAATGCTTCTCCTCGGCACTGGCCCCAGCTCCCATCCTCAGCCCCGCAGCCCTGCGGTTCACTACCCGATCCTTGGAGGTCAGCACCAAGATCGGCAACGAGCTCCAGCCTCCAGCCGCCTCCAGCGCTCGCTCCCGGTGTCCGCCGCCACCACCGCCACCACGGTCCAGCCGGTGTGCGACAAGGACGGGGCCAAGGTCCCGGGGGGCCGCCTGCCAGGGGGCTGCGCTCAGCACCAGGGGCTTAAGCTGGGCCCCCCCGATAAACCCCCTTCAATCTGCAGCGGGCTGAGCTCAGCAATCCCGTGGTTCCCGGTGTCAGCGCTTCTGCCGGGGACGAGGAGGGGGGGGCCCAGCCTGACCAGCCCCTAGCTTTGCCTCCACCTTGAGGAGGGGCAGTGACCCGATCACCCTGGGGGAAGTGGGACCCTCTACCCAGCTCCAGCTCTGCTGTGAACCCCAGGGGTTTGGAATTGGTGAGCGCAATGGTGTGTCACTGGGATTTGGTCACAGTGGGAGCAAATGTACCCATTGTCCCATCTCACCTGGTCATACTCCCTGCTCTGGACCAGTGCCCACTGTCCCACTCCAGTAAGCCATCCCAGTGCCCGCTGTGGGCACTCCTCACAGCGATAGAATGTCAGCCTCAGTCACCACACCCTGTGTCCCCAGGGACCTTTCTAGAACCCTCCACTAATGTCCCCATGCTCCCCGGGTGCACTTCTTAGTGTGCCCAGCCACCCACCAGCACACTTCCAGTGCCACCAGGCCAGCTCAGTATCACCTCCACAGCGTCCCCAGGCCCTCCAGCAACACCTGCACAATGTCCTCGGGGATACTCGCATATCCTCCCCAGGGTTTCCAAAGCCCTCCCCAACAACGCTCCCCAGTGACTATGGAAGAAATCCCAAGCAATTCCAGTTCCTGTGTGGGGACCATGTCCCCCCCAAACCAAACGTTCAGGGGCACTGCAGTGCCACCTCTGTGTTACCACTCCAGCCGCAGTGAGCCCCCCATAATGTCTCTGAGTCCCTCAGTGTGCCTTTTTAGTGCCCTCCTCTTAAGACCCCAGTGCCCCCCATTGCCATTGTGGCTACCCCAGCAAAACTGAGTATGCCCAGGAACACCGCAGTAACTCCCCAGTGTTCCTCTACCTCCGGTGACGCCAAGCCTTTCCAGGACTCCCCCAGTGACTCCAGTACAGCCCAGTGCCCCCGTGTCCCCAACGCTCCCTCATCGCCGCACCGCGGCTCTCCTGCAGCGCCTCTCTCGGCCGCCAGAGGGCGGAAGCGCCTAGCGCAGCTCCCAGTACAGCCCAGCGCCCCCGGAACGGCCCTGCACACCCCCAGTAGGGCCCTGCACGCCCCCAGTACAGCCCAGCGCCCCCGGAACGGCCCTGCACACCCCCAGTAGGGCCCTGCACGCCCCCAGTACAGCCCAGCGCCCCCGGAACGGCCCTGCACACCCCCAGTAGGGCCCTGCACGCCCCCAGTACAGCCCAGCGCCCCCGGAACGGCCCTGCACACCCCCAGTAGGGCCCTGCACGCCCCCAGTACAGCCCAGCGCCCCCGGAACGGCCCTGCACACCCCCAGTAGGGCCCTGCACGCCCCCAGTACAGCCCAGCGCCCCCGGAACGGCCCTGCACACCCCCAGTAGGGCCCTGCACGCCCCCAGTACAGCCCAGCGCCCCCGGAACGGCCCTGCACACCCCCAGTACAGCCTTACGCCCCCAGTGCAGCCTTGCACCACCCCCAGTACAGCCTTGCACCACCCCAGTACAGCCTTGCACCCTCCACACAGCCCAGCGCCCCCAGTACAGCCTTGCACCACCCCAGTACATCTCTGCACCCAGCCGGTGTACCCAGTACTGACCCCAGCACAGCCTCAGCACCCCCAATACTCACACCAGTGCCTCTCAAGACTGCCCAGAGGAGCCCAGTACCACCTCCATTACCCCAATACTGAACAGAGTGCCCTGCTACAGCCTTGTATTGCCCACTACAACCCCCAACCACCCCTATAAAACCATTACCACTACCCTACCAGTGCTCCCAGTACCACCCAGTGCCAGCTCCTACTACCAAATCCTAATGCCTCAGTACTTCTCCTAGTGCTCCCAGTACTGCCCAGTACTAACCTCCAGTGTCCCCAGTACTACCTCCAATACAGCCCAGGACCTTTCAGCGCTGACGCCAGTGCCTCCTGCAACTACTCAGAGGAGCTTGGTACCAGCCCCGAATCAATTGAAGTCCTCCCAGTGTCATCCACTACCACCCTCAGTGCCCTCTGTAAAGCCCTCCACGCTCCATGCCCCCACTATCACCAAGTACCAGCTCCTAGTACCATATCCTAGTGCACCAGTACTTTCCTCAGTGCCTCCAGTACTTTCCTGTGCTCCTGGTACTGACTCTGGGTGCTCCCAGTGCCTTCAGCAACACCCAGGGCTGGCGCCAGCCACCAGCCCAGCCCAGTGTACCCCAACGCCCAGCAGTACCACCCACTACTGCCACCTCCCCATACCCTCTGTCCTGTCCCCCAGCACCAGTGACTCCGTGCTCCCCCTGGGGCAGCCCTCTGTGCCCTGGCAGGGCTCAGGGGATTAAGTGGTGGGGGCCAGGTCCGTCCCCCACAGAGCACACGCAGGCGCCCGCATCTGTCCCAAAGCCAGTGTTTATTTGGGAGTGTCCCCGGCTGCAGCAGGGGGCACTTACTCAGCCCTGGTGACCCCTGTGTTGCCCATGTACAACTATTTACAACCCCCCACACCCACTGGGGTGCCCCAAGGGGATGGCTGGTGGGTTGGGTGCCCCGAACACCCCTGGATGCCATGGTCACCAAGCACCAGCAGCTGCTTGAGGTTTTACACCAGCATGGCCCTTTCTCCTTCCCTTCTCCACTCAAAGACCCTGGGGCCAAGCCCCCAGTATTACCTGAACATCTTGGTCTTACCTTGAAGTCCCATCTCACCCCTGCCAAGCCCCCAGGGAGGGGACAAAGCCGTGTATCCTTGCCCCACAGCCCTCTCCTCCTCAGCTTGCCTGGTGGTCTACAGCTTCCCCGCAGAAAGCGCTTGCTGCTCCATAACCATGTGGGGAAACTGAGGCAGGAAGTGATGATGGCCATGCCCAGCTTGCAGTGGGCAGACCTCGTCTGGCACTGCCTCCCCCCAGCCTCACCTCCCCTGCCTTCCCCAGGGCATCATCCCCTCCCACAACAGGACCTCCATCCCCCAGCACGGTGCTACACCCCGGCTGTGGGGAGAGTGACTGTGGTGACCCATGGTCCCTGCACAACAGGATCTGGGGGTCCTTGGCAGGGGGAAGACAGCGATGGTGGCTGCAGCCACCTCAGGGGTCCCTGCTCCTCCCTGGGGCTGGGAGGTGGGGGTAGCATCACCCCAGTGACTATGTACAGCCTACAAATAAATACCACCTCCCGTGGGAGTGGGGAGCGCGTGTGTCTGCGTGTGTGTGTGCGTGGATGTATATATATATATATTTATTTATAGATATTTTTAATATTAAAAGGGGGGAAAAATAGACCACTGTGCTAGCAAAGTCCCTGATGACGGTTTCATGTATGCCCATAGGTCTCTGGCTGGTGATTCCGGCGGTTTCGAGGCTTCTTCTGGTCCTGCTGCTCCTTGGCTTTGAGGCCAGCCAGCGGCTGCGGGGGGCTGGAGGCCGTGTGCCGCCAGTAGCCCTGGCAGTACTGGTCCAGGAGTCCCATTTCGGGCTGGGAGAGGAGCTGCAGCAGGTCCTGGTAGCGGGGAGTGGGAGCACCTGGCAGGCCAGGGGGAGTCTCCGCCTGGACCAGCACGGCGTGGACGGCGCGGCTGCTGAGGACGCGGAGCTGCACCTTGGTCACCGTGTGCTTGAAGTTGTTCTCGGTGGCGGTGCAGGAGTAGAGGCCACTGTCACTGAGCTGGAGGGCGCGCAGCAGCAAGCCCTGCTCCGTGCGCAGCACCCGGCCCTCCACCCGCAGCTGGGAGGCAGAGGGGACACGGCTCAGCCAGCTGGCAGCCGGCACCCCCAGCACCCCCAGA
The DNA here is from genome assembly GCA_013398955.1 of Callaeas wilsoni. NCBI lineage: Eukaryota > Metazoa > Chordata > Aves > Passeriformes > Callaeidae > Callaeas > Callaeas wilsoni. The sequence goes on from VWPU01005911.1 coordinate 23,292, forward strand.
GCAGCGCCCTGCCCTACCTCTTTCCGTCGATCGCTGTTGTCCTTCTGCAGCAGCCACTTGACACTGGCCTGGGGCGAGCGGGGCTGGCACTCCAGGAAGGCAGTGCTGCCCTCCACCCCGTACTGCACGGCCTCCACCGTGTTCTTGTTAGCTGCAGGGGGGCCATGGGCAGCCAGGTCACCCCCACCTCACTGCACTCCTCCCCTGCCCACCCTATCTCCAAGGGTGGGTGTCCATCCATCCATCCATCCATCCATCCATCCATCCATCCATCCATCCATCATCCATGAACCGACCCATTCATCTGTGCTTGTTCTTATCCCCAATGTATCCACTCATCTGTGTACATCTTCCTCCCTAACACAACCATCCACTCATCCACCCACTCACCCATTCATCCATGTATCTTCCCGTACATCCACCCACAAAACCATCAACCCAGCAGGGAATCCTCCTGCCCCTAACTCCTGCCCTGTGCCCTCAGCCTCCCCTCCCAGCTGCCTCACACTGCAGGGCCTTGCCCCAGACCCCACTCACCGTTGGAGTTGTAGCCGCGGCACTGCCGGATGGGGTTGCCATGCCGGACATCCTGCCGCCGGCTCCGCCTGTGAGGAAGCGGGAGGTGAGAGGGGGAGCCTGTGGCTGGGGGGTCCCTCCCTGACCCTCTCCCTGGCCCACCATGTACCTCTTGGAGGAGGCAGAGTAGCGGGTGCAGGCGCTACCATCCCAGGCACAGTATGGGTCCCGGGCCAGGCAGCAGTCGGCACAGGCTTCCCCGTACACATCACAGCGGTGCAGGGCCAGGTGGGTCACGCCTACGGCCGAGGACACATACAGCTGTTGCTGTTGGGGACAAAGAGGACAAGGTGAGATGCTACCTCATCCCCAGTGCAGTAGGGGCCTTGCATACCTCCTGTTCCAGTGCTGTGGTGATGCTGGGCAATGCCACGGCTGGGCCCGGGATGGGATCTGCCCACCCAGGCCCCTACCACGTGCTCTGACTCACCCTCTTGGAGGAGATGGTCATCGTCTTGATGGGTGCTGGCACCTGGATGAGAGAAGGAATGAAGAAGATGGAGGGATGACTGCTTGGACTGACACTACAGCCCCGGGGTGGGCAACTCAGACCCCCCACAGGCAGCTGGAGCAGGCAGAGCAGGCAGAGGGAGATGTGAGTGGGCAGCAGGCAGGAGGACCAGTGCCTGGAGTCCCTCCAGAGCTGGCCAAGAGGTGGCTGGTGGCCCAAGGGACTGATGTCTCAAGGGGCTGGCTGGTGTCCCAATGGGCTGGCTGGTGTCCCAAGGGTTTGGTTGGCTGGGTCAAGAACACTCAGCAGGGTGGAGGACGTGCCAGCCCTTACCTTGAACACTTCAATCTCCTCCAGCATGAGCTCCTCTGTCTCCATGTCATCCCGGGGGAGCACGATGACCTTCTGCACAGTGCCCCGATCTGCAAGACACCACAGCACCCAGGTGCTCAGTGTTACCCCTGGGCACCCGTGCCCTCCCTGCCTGGGAAGGGGGTCCCTGCTGGGGCTGTGAGGAGGAAGGATCCCCCAGGCCCATCACCATTTCTCTCCTGCTGTGGCAGGCAGCTGTGTGCCAGCTCAGGGGTGCAGTGTGCCAGCTCAGGTCACCACCTGTGCCTAGAGACTGCCACCACTCAGGGCAGCATGGGGACATGCAATAGGGCAAGAAAAGGACCAGGATGGACCATGGGGGCTCTGGGATGCACATTAAGAGTAGGGGAAGCCCCGGCCTGAATGATAGTGCCCCCAGGATGGGCACTGAGATTTGGGAAGGACAGGGCTGGATGTCAGTGCCTCTAGGATGGGCAACTGGGCAGGAAAGGCACACAGCTGGATGATTATGGGCTTAGCATGGGCAATAGGAAGCACATTGGATAGGTGCTAGGGTCAGGAAACAATGAGGCTGGATGATGAGGCCCCTGGGACAGGCACCAGAACAGGGGGAGGACCAGACTGGATGGTAGAATCGCTAGGATAGAAGTATCAAGCTGGATCGCTGGCTTCAGGGATAGGAGCTGGGCTAAGGGAAGCACCAGGCAACACAGCAGAGTCTGTGGGATGGCTCTGGGACACGAAAAGAACTGTCTGGAGCCTTGAGGAGGGGCAGGGATCTCAGGGGGGGCAGTCTCAGCCCCTCACCCTGTTCTAGCGGTGGAGGGCACCGTGCTCTGGCCAGCCCTGGTGGTGCCCGTGCCCTCCGGGGCCGCGCCGGAGCATGCTGCGTTCCCCGCGGTGCGCGGCGTGGGTACCTGTGCCCAGGAAAAGCACCTCATAGCGCCCGTCTGCCGCGTCCACCTGGTCCACGGCCACGGTGGTGAAGCGGTAGTTGACGTTGGTGCGGACCACCAGCGGCTGGCGGTGCGTGGGGTACACGGCGTGGTACATCAGCGGGTGCGCGCGCATGAAGTTGATCACTTCGTCAGGGTAGTCCTTGGTCGACTTCATGGATGGGGTGAAGGTCCCCCCGGGGCACTGTGGCACAAATGTCACCAGTGCTCGGTGAGTCGGTACCTGAGCACAGGTCTGAGGGTGCCGGCTGTCTGGCAGGCACTGGCTCACCTCCCCGTGCTGCCTGGGGGGTACTTACAGTGCCCGGACGGGGATAGGGCATTTTTCCTGTGTAGGGCATCCACTGGTAGTTGGGTCCCTCCTTGTGGGCAAAGGGCCCATTGAAGACCATGCGGATGTCAGCCATCGAGTAGACACACACGGCAGAGCCTTTGAAGACTGACCTGGGGGGAAGGACCTGCTGCCACCCTTTGTCATGGCACTGCCAGGACACCCACTCAGCCGGGACGCCCTCCTCTGTTGCACCGTGCCAGGAGGGTCAGCACTCACCCCGAAGCAGAGAACACAGCGTAGATAACAGGGTTCTTGGTGTCCTGAGTCTGTTGGATGAAGACGTCCTCTTGGGACAGAAAGATGGAGGTGTCACCACAGGGAAGGTGGGCAGGGACACCAGGGTACAGACAGAGCAGTTACCCACAAAACAGTAGGAGGCAGGGGGGGCAGCAAGGGGGCCCCCAGCTCTGCTCAGGGTGCCCCTCAAGCCTGCAGGGGTACAGAAGGCTCCCATCCCTCTCCTCGCACACTCACGGAGCTCGTCGAAGTGCGTTTCAATTCCATCGGGTCCCGGCACAGAGCAGACGAGCCGGGCCTTCAGGAAGGTGCTCCACTTGTTCACAAGGCAGCAGTGACCCCCGTCGTCATTCTGCAAGAGTGAGACCCCTGTGCTCAATCCTGCCTGTCCTCCTGCCCACTTCCCTGCCTGCTCCCCTGCCTGTCCTCTGCTAGACCTACCAGGCAGATGCGCCCGATGCGGGAATAGACCCCAGGACTCAGTGGGGCATCAGCCGACTTCTCTCGGAAGAAGAAGTAGAGCTTGTCATCATTCCTCTCACTGCTGTCAGGGATGAGCTGGGCACGGACAAAGGCTGGGTCTGGAATGGCACAGCACAACATGGCACTATCAGCCCAGTGGCACCCTTGCTCCATGCCACAGCAAGATGCTGAGCCCCCCTCTGCTGCAGCATCACCCCACTCCTGGAAAAGCACTGCTGGAGTCACAGGGTGAAAGCTGCATCCGAGGAACTGGATGTCTCTTGTGATCACTTGTGCACCAGGAGAGGCTTGAAGCATCCCTGAGGTCCCTGGGAGCATTCCTGAGGACCACAGGTTGAAGAGATACATCAGCTCTATGAGCAAGGTGGTGGGAACTAGTCTTCCCCCCAGGAAGGAACCACACAGCATGGAAGCTTCTCAGGAAGCTTCTCCCTGCCATCCATCAGCCAGTGCCCAGCCTGCGCTGACAGCTCCCCCTCTTCGGGTTACCACCCCGCTGGCTCCCCAGCCCGGCAGGATCATCCCATCTGCTCTGCTCTGTTTACTCAGCTGCTGCCCCGTAGGCAGAGGTGCTCCAAGGGGGGCAGGATGAACGTTCAGGGTCACCAACTGCAGGCGACACGGTTGACATCTCAGCACCGCAGAAACCCTCGCACTGACACCGGCAGAGCCAGCCCCATCTCTCACCAGCTGTCTGCTCCCACTGCCCAGCAAAGCTCCAGGCATGTCTGTCACTGCCCCACCCAGCTATCCTGCTCTTGTGGCTGCACATTCATCCATCCATCAATGCATCCATCAATGCATCCATCCTTCCTCCATTGTCCATCCATCCATCATCCATCCATCCATTCATCATCCATCCATCCATCATCCATCCATCCACCCATCCATCATCCACCCATATGTCTTCTGTCCATCCATCCATCCATCCATCCATCCACCTGTCAGCTGTCAACCATCCACCCATACATCTTCTGTCCATCCATCCATCCATCCATCCATCCATCCATCCATCCATCCATCCACCTGTCAGCTGTCAACCATCCATCNATACATCTTCATCCATCCATCCATCCACCCATCCATCCATCCATCCACCCACCCACCCACCCATCCACCTGCCTATGCTGGCTGCTGTCTCTGTCCTGGCAGAAGGATGCAGTATCACATGACAGGTCTTATCTCTAAGATGAGACCCCAGGGCTGGAGCCATGGGGTCCCCAGGGCACCTGGGCCAGTGGCACCTGAACTCACCGTTGAGCCAGCGGGAATTGTACTGGTCTGTCCTCATGGCCGTCTGCTTGCCCATGGTGCGGAAGATGGCTGCATCCGTGCCCATGAAGTCGATGTAGACGCCAGCATAAAGCTCTTCATCTGCAGAGGGCAGAGGTCAGCCAGGAATCCCCACCTCATCCCATTCAACCACCTTCTTCAACTGCCAGCCCCAGACCTGGCCAGTAGCCACCAGGCAACCAAGAGCCACTGCCTGTGACCATCCCAGAGAGTTCTGGAGGTTGGCACTGGTCTGTAACCATGATCCCCACGTCTGCTGGGCCAGGTGCCTGGCCAGCTGGAGCAGGCAGGGGTGGTGGAGCAGGAACTCTGCTCCTGGTGGGAGCAGTTGTTCCATCCTGCCTGCATATTCCCTCCGCCCAGCGCAGGAAGCACTGGCAGCAGGAAGCCACAGGACTCACTTATTAATGCAGAGACGGTGTCTACTTTTGGGTCATAGGAACACTTCCCCTTGCCCGACTCCAGTTTGTCTGGCTCCAGGTAGAAGATATAATCCTGGAGAAGAAAGCAAATAGAGCAGCTGGTTAGACTTTCACCCCTCCATTCGTGTGACAGCTCCCAAAGCCCACCAGGAGAGACAGCCTCCTCCAGGATGGTGCACAGCAGCGAGGACACATGCAGATGGACCACACAAGGGGTCTGCCGGTCTCCTGAGAAGCTGAAGCTCCTGTGAGCGACTCTTCCAAAGATGCTGGGTGCTTCTCTATGTCCTCCACCACTTGGAGACATGGCTGAGCCATCAGGCTGAAGTGGGGCATCCATCCCCCAGGTCTGGGAAAAAATCCCCCTCTGACTGCCTCTTCACTCCAGCTGGCTGTGCTGCACATCGCCACTTGCCCAGCAAGGTTACACGGTCCAGCAGCTTCAGCAGGCAGGGTTTGGCCTGCAGCACAGCCCGGCACAGCTCGGCACAGCTTGGCTCTTGGACCCACTGTACTTCTCTCGCCAGGGGCATTTTTCCAGTGCTTTTCTTCACACGGTGAGATGCTGTGTCTGCTCCGTGGGATGCCTCCCTACTGCCACTTCTGCCTTCCTGTAGCCATCCCTGGCACCATCATACATTCCCAGCCAGGAGCAAGACGCACACCGCCTCTGGAGACACACTCAAAATCCTCTGTCAGCGCTGGCTGCGGGCACACAGGGTCAGACATGCCCAGCCAGGTCACCCCTCACCCTGGCATAGGGATCACCTTCAGCTGAGACAAAGCAGCAGCACAGGAGCATCCATGGGGAGCCTGGGCATGGGGGAGACCTTGAGCAACCAAATCAGACAGATGCCCACTGGCCCTGTGCCCTGGCTTTGGCACATGGGTGATGGACATGGTGACAGTCACCCTCCACTGAGAGGCCAGCAGGGTCCTGGCAGAGACCTGGCTCTGGGAAAAACAGGAGGGGATGAGGGGTTGGGATTTCACCGTGGGCATCGTGCACTAGAGGGTTTGCTCACACCAGCTCCTCCTGGGGCATGCAGGCCCAGACACAGGCACAGTCATGGTTCACCATCCGCATCACTGCACCACGCAGTCTGTGCCACCATCACCATCACAAATACCTCTGCCCAGTGCTGGTCCCGCTCCTGAAATGGGCAAACGCCTCACATGGACAACCTCTCTCCAGCATAGCCCTGGCACTGGCTGCACCATCTCACCCTCCTGGTCAGGCAACACAGGAGCTGTTGTAGTGCTGGCACTGCTGATCGGCTAACGCACCAGAGCTACCAGGGAGCATGTGCTGGCAGCACCCAGGGAGTTCCTGCTAGGATACGCACCCGCTCCCCAGCAGGGAGAGAGGAACTGGGGTGACCTGAGGGGGCTAAAATGGCAACAGCATTTTCCCAGCTGGCACTGGAGAACTGGCAGCAGGAGCTGCCCGCAGTCGGGGAGGTGTTCGCTGCCAAGCATCACCCTTTGCCCCTGACCACCCAAGGGGCTGGGGGAGCCCCAGGCTGTACCGGGGTGCCCACGTCCCCCATGCTCCCCAGCCCATGCACTGACCCATGTTAGTCCGGAGGGGAGAGGCTCGGGAGTGACACTGTCAGGGTGGGCTGCACACCGGGGTGTTCCCAGAAGCCAGGGGATGCTGTCACCTCCCTGAGTGGCCTTGCCTGCCAGGATGACAAAATGGATGCCTTTTGGGGCAAGGCAAAGCAGCTGCTCAGTAATGTTTCCGTAGACCCTACCCAAACACCTTCAGCACATCACTTTGACAGCCTCCCCTGAATCATCCCAAGCCCTGTGGCTCTGCCGACACATGGTCCCACTTTCAAGAGACACAGCAAGCCTGGAGTCAGGCAAAGTCAGTGGTGGGTGGAGAGTCACCATCCCTGACAGTGTCCCCCACGGGGGGATGCTACATGGACTAGGACGAAGGAGTTAGTGAGAGAAGGAAAGCCGACGCCAGGCCGGTGGCCGGGAGATGCTGTGCTGAGAGGGAAGGGGATGCCGGGGATGCCCACGGCACGGGGCGCCCGGCCCAGGGGTCGGAAGCATGCCAGTGGGACGAAGGAGCCCGCGGCTCTGGCGTGCCCCTGGGGAGAGGTGGGCACAGCTGCGGCGGGCTCCCAGACCGGTTCCCACCTTGCTTTGTGCTGGTCTCGGGCTGAGGGGGCTGTCGGTGGATCTGCTTTCCCGGCCTCCCGGCTGGCTCGGCGGAAACCCCTGGGGAAAAGGAGCAGGGCAGAGAGTTAGCGCCAGCAAGGGAAGAACCCCCCAGGGGAGGGGCGAGCAGGAGACCCCAAAAGCTGGGGTGATGGATGCCCATAGAGCAGCAGCACTGCTGTCCCCCTGGGTTCCTTGATGCTCCAGGCTGGGCTGGCCTCCAGCAGGAGCTTCTCCAGGATGGATGCTGCTCTCTCCCAAAGAACTAGGTTGCCCTAGCAAGGAGTAGGAGAGAGTGGAGAGATGGCTGCCCACAGCCAGCCAGGCTGGGCTCACACCTGGGGGCTCAAAAATGGCACCTGCCACCTTGTTCCTCCTGTGCTGATGAACAATGCCTCAGCACCAAAGCTGTTAGCACCATGGGGTCACTGGAATACTGCCACTGGCTCTGCTGGACAACTAGTGCTGTCCTCAATTGCACTAGCACCCTTGGTCCACCTCATACGCTGCCACTCCCCAGTTCAGTCCCAATCCAATCCCAAATTGGAATGGTCCGAGCGGCATCCACTCTCTCTCAGTGCCAATGCCAGGCTTGAGGGCTCTGAGGCAGACGCCCGTCCTTCATATCCAGCGCCGCGATCCTCCCTCAGTTTGGGTTGGTGACTCCCTCTCCAACATCAGGAGAAGACACAGCCCGGGACCTGTCACCCCAGCATGGAGTGGACAGACACCTCACAGGGCTTGAGATCCCTGGGATACTCATGCTGCTACTTGCAGAGACTGGCTCCCTCCCAGCGCTGTCCTGAAAATGCTCCTCTGCCACACGTCCTGCCTGGTGGCATGCAGCTTTGTTGCCATCCTCTCACTGCACGTTGTGGTTCTTGGCGCTGGGTGACATCCATCCAGGGATGTTCCTGACATGGCCACATGTGCTGGCACAATCCCTGCACAGCTCTCCCTGTGCAGCACTGGTGTTGGCATGGCGCCAGGCATCCTTGGAATCTACGGTGAGAGGCTCAACAGTCTGGCAGCAAGTGGGAAACTGGGATGACATGTCCCTTGTCCCAGCGGAGATCCAGCAGTGGCTGCAGGCAGTAGGGTGGGAGAGCATGTTGTGTGGAAGCTGCCATCAGAGTACAGCCAAGTTCCAGCGTGAAGAGAAGTCCTTGGTTTGTGGAGATGGCTTGGCCTCAGTCAGCAGCACAACACCGTTAGCCACGGTCACCCCCAGCCTGCCATTGCCCCCAGCCTGCCCTTGCCCCCAACCCCCAGCCCCCCAACCTCCCACACCAGCCAGCAGAGCTGAGCCAAGCACCCACCCCACCGCAGTCCCCTGGTGGCTGTGCCAGCACCATGGTGCCAGGCACCAGCTCAGCACCCAGATCCCTCCCACCCCTCACCTGGGCTTTGCGCCCACGGTTGACGAAGGCACAGATGGGGTTGTAGGCGCCAGTGCCACACACGTAGAGGTGTGTCCGGTTCCAGGGCTGGATCAGGCGGATGAAGTTGCCGCACTCCCCCTGGGAAGCAGAGGAGAACATGTCAACCCAAGCACAGGGGCCATAGATTGCGGTGGGGCCATGTTGGTGCGGGCATGGGATGGAATAGGTCATTGGATGGCATGTGGCATGGGACAGCATGGATCACAGGCCGGCATGGGTCATGAGCCGGCAAGCCAGAGAGCCCAGCCCGGGCTGGTAGGAGGAAGCAGCATGGGGAGCTTGGCCTCCTCCTTGCCCAGAAAGCTCTCCAAGATGTGCCTGGCTGGAACAGAATGGGTGACAGGACACTGCAACACCCTGCAGTGCCACCCCATCTCGACATGGCTGTACATGTTGGGGAATGGCTTTTCCAGAGTAGGATACAGGGACACGAATCTCCCTCCAGTGCCAGGCACCAGCCCCACTCCACTACCAGAAGGGGATTCATGGTGGTTACTCACATTGCTGTTCTTGCCTGACAGGATGCACTCCTCGATCCTCTGCTGGGACGCAGGCCAATGGATCTGTGGAAACACCAACCCAGGGGAGACTAGGACTCCTACTTGGCCCGACCACTTTCCCACCAGCACAAGTTATGCCCATCGAGCTCTTGCTCTGGCATCCAAAAGGCCCCTGAAGTGCCCAATTACCCCCTTCCACTTGCTTCCCCCTGCCCTGTGCTAGCAGCTTACGATGAGGGGCTCGCGGTTGATGTCGTGGAGGTCCAGCGAGAGGACGTAGTCCTTGCTCCCCACATACATGCGGTCGTGGTCCTCGTCCTTCAGCAGGATGCGGTAGTCACTGGAGTTGAGGAGGAAGTTGAAGAAGTGTGCTGTACCCGTCGCCTTCAGCTCTACAGGGGGAAAGGGGAAGGTGTCAGTACCCCAGGGACCCACCCCTGTCTTCCCCAGTCCAAGGGGAAGTTCCCATCCCTGAGTCCAAGCCTGGTCCCAGTTGGAGGACATCCCATGAGAAAAAGTGCCCACTTTCCACTCCATGAGCACCATGATACTGCCACCTCTAAGCAGGACATGGGACAATGACAGAGATGCTCATGGCCAGTTGGGACAACCAAGAGTGGCCAGGAGAGAAATCATCAGGACCTGGGCTCGGGAGATCCAGCACTCCACAGCAGGGAGTGGAAGTTGCCATTGAGATGGGGCAGGAGGCAGGGGCTCTCTGCCACCCCAGCCCGGAGACCACAGCTCCCAAAATCTCCAGCATCATCCCTCTCCTGTACTGTGACCCCATGTTTCAGCCAAGCCTCTGGTTCCTAGGATGGGAGAGCTGGGACCCCAAGGAACCAGCTCCAAGGGAGGTGATGAGCCTCTCCCCCGCCGTGCACACCCCATCCCCCCTTGGAAAGTTATTTTTAGCCTAAGTGTGGGAGCAAGGAGTGAAAGAGGATAATGAGGGTCATGAATATTCACAAGTGCAATGAGGCAGCCAGATGGAAGGCAGAAGTGCTGCAGATGATGTGGGCCGGTGCCAAGAACCACGAGGCAGGGGCCAGGGCAAGTAAGGGAGTAAGACAGAGCACCCTGCCCCAACAGGATACAATCTGCCCTGGAGGCCACCTCTTTGAAGATGCCACTCTGGAGGTTGACATGTCCCTCTGGATGTGTGGCACTCTCTGGAGGTGCCACTCCCCTTGGAGATGTCACTCCCTTTGGATACCACCCCCAAATATCAGATGCCACCTCCATGGGATGACGTCTGCCCTGGATGTCACCCCTTTGGATACCACTCCAAGCCATCAGATGCCATCCCCATGGGATGTCATCTTCCCCATATGCTTCCTTTTGGAGGTGCTGCTCTCTTAGGATGCCACCAACAGCCATTGGATGCCACCTCCATGTGATGCCATCAGCTTCTGAAGCCAACCCCTTTGGAGATGCCACTCTTTTAAAAGGTGTCACCCTCTTTGGATGCCAGAAACAACCATCAGATGCCACCCTCAGCCATTGGATGTCACCCTCATGGGATGCCATCTGCCCCAGATGCCATACTCTTTGGAGCTGTCATCCTCTTCGGATGCCACCAACAGCCATCGGATGCCACACCCATGATACACTGATCCAGTGAGCACCCTCACCCTGTGGAGTTTGTCCCTCAATGCAGAGCGGCACCCCGTGCAGGCACTGGGAGCAGCTCTGGGGACCTCCCTTCCTGGGGAGGAGTGGAGCAGGGTCCCGCAGGTCAGTGTCAGGAAGCATCACACCGGCTTCCAGGCAGCACAGGGCAGGGCTTCTGCTGCCATTCCCAGCAGGAGGCCAAGTGCCTGCAGATCTCCCTGACCCCCCATCTCCCAGCTGCACGACAGACTGGAATGTCCCACAAGTGCCCCCAGGGTCCTTTCCCATCCAGGGCACCCCCCCTGTCCCACAGCTGGCAGCGGTGCTCCCCAGTCCCGCACTGGGGCACCTGCGTAGATGCTGGACCCACTCAGCCGTGGCAATGAGGCCAGTGCACACGCACAGTGTGGGAACCCGTTGGAGCTGGCTGCAGGAAACAGCGTCATGGGACGTGACATGAACCTCCCCCAGCCTGGGGGCCCGCCTGTCTGCCAGGGCTGGATGGATGGGACGAGCACGGTGGGCATGTGGAGGGGCTGGAGTTTGGGCTGCAGGCGGGGGGGCCATGGCAGAGGTGCAGTGGAACAGTGCCAAGGATGGGGGGCCAGGGGGCCGCTCACGCACCCACCCACGGCAGGCTCTTCCTCCTGCCTGGCCCATCTGGGCTCCAGATGCTCCCTGTTGCTGGTGCTGGCTCACATGCCACCCATGGCGTCCCCAGCCTGTCCTGTAGCGGTCCCTGCCTGTGCCATGGCACACCGGGTCTGTTCCCTGCCTGTCCCACATGCTGAAGCTGCCCCACCTGCCCGTACACTGTATGTGTACAGATGTGTGCCCCACACTGCATGTGTGTGCTGGTGCTTCCCTCAGTGCGGTGCTGGGGTCGGTGGGGACCAGAGCTCGGGAGCCAGGAAAGGGCAGGGTGGCTCTGGCAGTGAGTGACACAGGCAGAGCAGAAGAGCTCGCCCCCGGCTGCCAATGACGGAACCGCGTGCCCAGGCTTCCCACTCAGGACAGAGACACCTGGAGCAGGCAGAGACACAGAGGGCATGGAGCCCCCATGGCAGGACAGCCCCTCATCTGCCATCCCTGCCCAGACTGGAGATGCCAGCGCCAACAGCCCAGGGATCCCCAAGCGCCAGGTGGTGGAGGGTTTCATGTCAGTGACAGTCCCAAATATCCCACATCCATTAGGATGGGCGTCTCCAGGGCTTGGCAGGGGACAGGGCCAGTAGCACAAAGGGCCTTGGCCCCCCACTGGAGGCTCCATTCAACCCCCCACGGCCCAGCGATCAGAGGGGGCACTCCCAAAGCAGGGCGGTCACGGACCCACTGCTCCGGAACGCCCTCTCCAAAGAGGATGGTGGGGCGGGCAAGACCCTGCCACAACCTCTGACCTCTCAAACCTCCACCGCACCGCCTAATCTCCCAGTGTCACTGTGCCCCCAAACCCGCCCCCAGCAGCCATGGGGTGTCCTTGGGGATGGAGTGAAGCAGGGGCCCCGGCCGGGCTGGAGAAGCCGGCTCATTAGCCGATGCGCCCCAACGAGCATTTTCCCTTCTGCATCGCCATTGCCAATCCCAGCACCGGCAGAGCTTCCCCGGCTGGCTGGGAGCCTAATCCTATTTTAATTGCCGAGCACCAGAGCCAGGAGCCGCTCAGCATCACAGTCAGGGTGGCCTCCCTGGGGACCGTCCCCTCGAGCCTCCACCGAGCCCCCCAGGACTCTTCTGCCCGCAATCATTTTGTGTCCTTGGGCGTTGAGCTGTAATTACCCTGCGCCCTCGAGTGATGCCGGCGGCCAGGAGCCCAAGGGCTGGCAACAAGGCGCGATGCTCTGCTGTGCCCGCGGCACCACCGCCCGACTGCATGCTCTGCAAAGCCAAATTCCCTCTGCAATGCCAATTTCGGGCTGCATTCCCAGCTCCAGCAGCTGCCCACCATCGCTGGCTGTCACCATTGGCCCCCATCGGGCAGGGGTGAGTGGTCCCTATCCATCAGCCACTGGCACAGAGACCAGTGCAGATCTCCAAAGCAAAAGGGAGATTTTGAGGGTTCTCGACAAACTGAGCACCCCGAGGGACTCCTCACCCCACCCCAGCCCCTCAAATTCTTCCCGACCCCCCCAAACAGTTCTAGGGCACCAGCACGAAGAGTTAATGCCATTACGACCCGAGCGGGTCACCTCCCCAGGTGCACCATCACTGCATTCCCCAAAACCAATTACAGGCGCTCTCACATAATTAGATTCTAATTATGGGCTTGTAGCGCATTCAACATAATTAGCATGTAAATTACACGGCGTGTTTATATTCAATAACCGCACTCCC
>VWPU01005917.1:0-10962 GCA_013398955.1 Callaeas wilsoni
GGGGGGGGGGGCGTGCGCAGGGGAGCTGCACCCCCGTGGTGCCCCCAGATGCGCCGGAACAGGGGAGGAAAACCACCACGCCGTGTGTGTGCGTGCACAAAGGAGAGGCACCGCCAGCGTCCCCCTGTGCGACACGAGTGGGACACCCTCGATGCCACTCGGAGGTGGGCGGGGGGGCAAGAAGGGCCCCCCTGCAGTGGAAGGCCAGCTGTGCACACAGGACACGGGTGACAGCGGGAACCGGAGACCCCCCTACGATCATGTGGGAGTACTTAGGGCCACCCCAAACCTTCGCAGCGCCGCGCGGTGCCCAGGGACCCCCGAGGCGGTGGGGCAATAGGGAGGACGCCCCGTCCCCGCCGCTGCCGCCGCGGGCGGCTGGGCACGGCGCCCCGGCGGGGTGGGAGGCGTCGGGCCAGCGTGTCCCCATCTGTGTGGCGGCTGTGTCCCTGCCGCCTGCCTGTCTCCCGGTGGCATCTCCGGCCCCACCCTGACGTCTGGGTGGCCTCGGAGCCGGGCACCAAACCACGTCCGTGTTCTGCGGGGCCATCCCTCCATTCCCCCGCCGCCACGCCGGGGCCAAGACAGCCCCTCCGCGCCCGCCCTGTGCCAGCACTGCGGGTAGGGGCTGGGTGCCAGCAGCCTCGGGGAGCTTAGGGGGGCTTGGGGGCGCCTGCAGCCCCCTGCACCCTCATGCTGCCAGCCCACGGCACCCTTTCCACCAAAGGGGACCCTGTCTGGGTGGAGTGGGGGAGGTGGGGGTACATTCTGCCGGGTTGGACAGGGCTTGGAGCAACCTGGTCTAGTGGAAGGTGTCCCTGCCCATGGCAGGGAGCTGGAAGGAGATGAGGTTTAAGGTCCCTTCCAATCCAAACCATTCCATGATTCTGATTCCTCTCGCCGCCAACCTCCGTCAAGCCTGAAACCGTTAAACTAATTAAAGCTTTGCAGCAGCAGGATTAAGCCCGGGCAGGGGAGGTGGGAGCCCAGGTAGTCGATTAGTTCACCAGGCGAGGATATTGGATTTCTGCGAGGCGAGTCAGCAGTCTTCGGGGGCTGTTATCTTTGCAGGGCTGCGGGGTCAGGAGGTGGGAAGCGGAGGTGACTGCAATCTCGCCCGCTTCATCCCCCCGGCTCTTCATCCTCACCCCCCCCGGCCCCGCCGCAGCACCCGGTCTGGCCGGCTCTCCCCCGCCCGCGGCGCCCATCTCTATCTCTCCTTCTCCCTCCGTCCCTCCTCGCTTGTGTGGTCTCGGCTGGTGTTTTGTAACCAGCGAGGAGAAAAAAAAAATTAAAAGAATTTTTTTTAAAAAGGGGAAAAAAAAAAAAAAAGAAAGAAAAAAAGAAGGAAAAAGTCCCTACCCCTGGCGAGGAAGCCAGGAATGGCGAGGTCCGGAGAGCCTAATGGGAAACATGTGGCGGCTGCCTAGGGCTGAGCGGGGAGGTGAAAGTGAGCGCGGCGGCGCGGCGAACATCCCGGTGCGCCCCGCTGCCCCCCGCAGCGCCCTCCGCACCGCAGCCCCCTCCCAACCGCCGCTGCCGGGCTCCCACCTGCGCTCCACACCGTGGGGGGCGGGGGGGTGGATGGTGGGTGCTGCCTATCCGGTGGTGGGTGGGTGCTTGGGGGGCTGCAGGTAGTCCCCGCTGTGGAGGGTGGTTTGGACGGAGTGAGGGTGGAATCCCGGCGCAGAGAGTGTCCCCCGCGTGTCACAGAACACGTGCCCCCCGCTGGGGCCGAGGGCAGGAGCCGGACACCCGTGGTGTGGGGTAAGAGCCGCGGCACGTGCCCGGTTGCATACCGGGGATGAACGTGGGCAAAGGAGAACATGCAGAACATGCGCAATGGGGTGTCCAGAGAGACCCCACACACCCCGGTAGGAACCCCACGGGCGTCCCGCAGTGTTTGCCAAAGCATCCACAGCTCCGTGCGCCACGGACACACGGGCACAGCGGCACAGAGCTGGGGGGTTGCACCCCGACATCCCGAACCTCCCAGTCGAGCGGCGTGCAGCGTGTGCAGTGGGGACCAGCTCTCGGCGGCTGTTCTGGAAAACCTCCCGTTTGTTTCCTTCCTGCCTGCTTCCCCTCTGACAGCTCCCTGGGCACACCAGCAGCCTCATCAGAGACGAGACCGGTCTTTCTAGCACATATTTTCCTGCTCCACATAGCCCTTGGTGTAACTTTACACCGAGGTGCCCGCATCTCCACGGTGCCAGAGCTGTGCCCAAAGGCTGGCGGGGAGACGGGGAAAGGGGGGGGATGCGGATGGACTGACAGGTTTGAATTCTCTTTCCCTGCCTTGTTGATAAGTTGTCACGCTAATCCAGACACCGGGAAGAGCCTGGATCACGCCGAGCGGCTGCGTGTGTGTGTCTGCGGGTGTGTGCTGGAGGAGGGAGCCAAACGGCAGGGATTCACACGCGGCGCTGGGGAGGGAAAACAGGCGGACATGCTGGCACGGGGGAATTGCGAGGGGCTGAGGGGCTCCACCGTGCACCCCTGTGCCACATGGGCAGCGGCTGTGAGTGCCTCGACCTCCTGCAGGAGAGTGGCGGGTCAGAGCTTTCTGCACACGCGTGTGCAATGCGTACATCCGTGTGGATATGCACCCGTGTGCCTACAGCCTGGTGGGGAGATGCTCTCCTTCGTATAGGCAGCCCCCGGTTCAACGCATGGACACGCTGGGGAGGAAAGGGTTGTCCTGCCCCAAAAAGCCACCGCGGGCATCCCGTGATGGGGCGAAGGGCACAGCGTGGGTGTCCCCGCGGGCTGTGGCTTCGAGGGGGAGGTGTCAACGGGTGGCACACGGTGTGTCCAGCTCTGCGGGCGCCCACGGCAGCCGGGGCAAGTGGTGCTCCCAGGGGAGGGGGCCGCTGGGCTGATGTGCCGGGGGTGTCTCTCGAGCAGATGGGAGCTCGGTCGCCTGCCAGCCCCTCGCACTGGAGAACGGTGCCAGCCCGCCAGCCGAGTGGTTCCCGCGTGCCCAGGGCTCCGGCCCCCACCAGCCCGGCAGCGACGGCGACAGCAGGAGCTTCCGAGTGAACCTGCACTGCAAACACCCCCGGAACAGGTACTTGGGGGCCTCACTCCAAAAATGGGATGCGGCATCAACGGGGAGTTGGCAGCACATCTTGCTGCCGATGTTTTGTCCATCCCTGTCTGGGAGATACAGGGCGAGGGGCTCCCCGGCTTTGCACAGCCTCTCGGCTTGGGATTTTGGGGTGAATAGAGGGGCCGCAGCCTCCACGGAGTGCAGGGTGGGATGTGCAGTGGGAACGTGGTGCCCGGCACCCACCCGTGAGTGCCTGAGCCGCCCCACCACCACCCTCTTTATACCCCATTCCAACGAGGGGAAACTGAGGCAGGCGGCACAGAGGGTCATCCCGGCGAGGGGAGGGGGGGCACCGGGCAGTGTCACCGTGGGTGGGAGTTGCAGCTGTGCATGCAGTGTCCGCGGGTGGGTGGGAGCCGGGAGGGGGATGTGGGGTGTGGGATATGCTGAGCCATCTCTTCGGGCGAAGACCCCCCCCGCGTGTCCGGAGCGCGGCTCGCCGGGGACACCTAGTGGCAGCGCCACCAAAGGACCCCCGCCACCCCCCGCCCCACGGAGGGGGTGGTGGTGGTGGTGGGAATGGGAGGGGGGCGTAAACCTGTCCCCTCTGTCCCCCAGATCAGAGGCAGCCTCCCCCTCTTTGCCCATCCCCCCGCAGCCCCGACGCCACGGTGATGGGCGGCCGTGGGAGCTCGGGAGGATCAGCCCCTGGTATGCCCCCTGGAGGGACTGGCACAGGGGTGATGGGCACCTAAGTGAGTCCACCCCCGTGTGGGGCTGACCCTGCACACCCCTTCCTTTGCAGAGAGCTCAAGTGCAATAGCAGGAGCAGCAGCAAAGCCGAGGGTAAGTTCCAACCCTAGCCCTCCGACCTCCCCACAGACACCCAAACTCTGCCCTGTGGTGGGGTGGGAAAACACAGACCTTCACGGGAACCAGCTACCCCTCTTCACCTGGGAGGGGGCTCTGTGCTGGAGTCTGGCACGGGTGGTCCTGGTGTGGGGAGGACATCCAGGCCCCTGCTCCTGAGCTGGGGAAGGCATCCAGTTCCCCCAAGTCCCCATTTCCCCAGCTGTGAGCAGGCCTGACACATTCCTGCAGTGCCAGCCGGGTCCTTGCTGGTGACAGGGCAGGGGGAGCTGGAGAATGGATATGGGGGCCTCATCCCTGAGAACAGGGGTATGGAGTGAGGCTCTGCTGGCTGTTTTTGGCTGGCAGTGCCTGTGGAGCCTCACTGTCACCCTCTCTGCCGCTCATAGGTCCTGGTGCCACCTTCCCCGACCCCCATGTCAGCAACTGCTCAGCCAAGCGGCACGCGGGGGAGGAGGAGGTCAGGATGCGCGTGAAGCCCCCGGGCCCAGTGGTAACGACCAGCGTTGTGCGTGGCTCGCCCGACTACGTCCGAGAGCCCAAATTCTACCCGCCGGGACACCCGGTGCAGCGGCCCCCAGCCTGCCCGGCCGAGAAGGCGTTATCCTGCAGTGTGCTCAGCTTCCCTGAGGGGTCGTGCCCCGCGCTCGGCCGGGAGCACCAGGCAGGCTCGCTGCTGCACGGCGATCCGGCCGACCGCTGCCAGAGCGTCCACGGAGGCACTAAGGCGGCCGAGGACCTGCTGGGCTGTGCCGGGGAGCCCCGGATCCTGGGGGGCAGCGCGGAGGAGGCATCCGCCCGCGATCGGGCGCCCAAAACCTTCCCCAACGTGACACTGGCCTCGGGCCGCTGCAACGTAGACAGCATCCTCGCCTTGCTCCGGAGCAAGTGCGGCAACGGGCACATCAACCTCCACCCCGTGGTGCAGCTCATCGACATCATGAAGGACCTCAACCGCCTCTCCGAGGACCTCAAGAACAGTGGGGTGCACCTGGACTGTGGCAGCCTCCGTGGCGGCGGCGGGGCTCACGAGGACAGCCGCCTCCTGCCCCCTGACCGCGACCTCCAGTACAGCTTCTTCTCCTCACCCTCCCTGGCCAACAGCATCCGCAGCCCCGAGGAGCGGGGGGTGCTCCTCAAATCCGACCCGTCGCGGCATCCCCGGCCCCCAGCACGTGATGGAGAAGCCGACAGAGGCGGGGGGAGCACCCCGCAGCCCCCTGGACACAGTGGGGGTGTGGGGGGCGTCTCCAAAGCTACGGCGGATGAAGCCGGCTGCTCCCAGCCCGATGCCAGCGATTACTCGGAACTGGCCGAGGCGGACATCCTGAACGAGCTGGCCTCCCTGGCTTGCCCAGGGACGCAGCTGCTGGAGTCGCAGGCGATGGAGCCGCAGCCCCAGTTGCTGCCAGCCCAAGAGTTGGACTCCCAATCCCGGCTGTTGGATTCCCAGTCCCTGGAGTCACAGCCCCAGCTGCTTGATTCGCAGAGCCTGGAGCCGCTGCCAGAGTCGCTGGAGCTGCAAAACCTGGAGCCGTTGGGGCTGCAGTCGCTGGAGCCGCTCTCTGAGTCGCTGGAGCTGCAATCGCTGGAGCCCCTGTCCGAGTCGCTGGAGCTGCAGTCGCTGGAGCCTCTGGCAGAGCCTCTGGGGCTGCAGACCCTGGAGCCGCTGCCCGGAGCGCTGGAACCCCCACTGCTGCCCACTGAACCCTCGCTGCTGGAGCCGCAGCCGCTGGGAACCGTCTCGGAGCTGCTGGAGGCACAGCCGGGCGCTGGGGACCCTCTGCGACCCCACGGACTGCAGCCCCGGCTCGGGGGGTGTCCCCTGAGCACTATGGTGAAGCGGGGTCCCTGTGGGGGCCGAGGGGCTGGGCGGTGTGGCGAAGATCACCGCAAGTACGCCCTGCGCCGGACAGATAAGCCAAAGATGCTGTGCCGCCGGAGGAGGGCGGGGCGAGGGCGCCGGGCGGACGTCACTCCCGAGAGCCGCGTCCTGTGCCCCCTCGCCCTGCCCGCTGAGATGCCCCCTGGGCCCGAGGATCCCGACACCCCACTGCTGAGCCCCCCACCGCCACCTCCCCCCGCCACGCTGGACCCCAACGAGATGCCCAAAGCCCCCACGGCGGGGAAGAAGAGTAAGTGCCGTGGGGTGAGGAGGATGGTGGTGAAGATGGCCAAGATCCCCGTGTCCCTGGGGAGGAGGAACAAGACCACCTACAAGGTGTCATCGCTCAGCAGCAACTTGAACCTGGAGGGGAAGGAGCTGGCAGCCAGCAGCTCCATGGAGCCCACGCCGCTGCTCAAGATGAAGAATAATGGGCGCAACGTGGTGGTGGTGTTCCCCCCTGGCGAGATGCCCATTATCCTGAAGCGCAAGCGGGGCCGGCCTCCCAAAAACCTGCTGCTGGGCCAAGCCAAGCCCAAGGAGCCCACCCCGGAGGTGAAGAAGAGGAGGAGGAGGAAGCAGAAGCTGGCCTCACCCCAGCCCTCCTACATTGCCGACACCAATGACAGCAAAGCTGACTACTCGGATGTGTTGGCCAAGTTGGCCTTCCTCAACCGGCAGAGCCAGTGCTCAGGGCGCTGCTCACCACCCCGCTGCTGGACCCCCAGCGAGCCCGAGTCCATCCACCAAGCCCCCGACACCCAGAGCATCTCCCAGTTCCTGCACCGTGTCCAGGGCTTCCGCCGGCGCGGTGGCAAGGCGGGGGGCTTTGGTGGGCGCGGGGGGGGCCACGCTGCCCGCGCTGCACGTTGCTCCTTCAGCGATTTCTTCGAGGGCATCGGGAAGAAGAAGAAAGCCCCCACCGCCCTCCACGCTGACCCCGTGCACCCACGCAAGCGCGGCCGGCCAGAGCCCGATCCCGTGGGAAAACCCAAGCGGAAGCGACGGGCACGCAAGAATGGGGCACTGTTCCCTGAACCCAACTCTGGGCAGAGCTTTGGGGATGGCTCTGCTGGAGAGTGGGGCGGGGGGGAGAAGGGCAGCCCCTGGGCCCCCCACCACGGCCACCCCGGCAGCCAGGCTGGACGCAATGGTGGCTACCAAGGGGCCGAGGCGAGACCGTTTCATGCTGCGGGGCTAGAGTCAGGCTCTTCTGGCCGTGCTGGTTTCTACGCCAGCAGCGTGCCGTCCTCGCAGACAGAGACCGGTCCGGAGCGGCACAGCCTCTTCACCGGATACTTCCGCTCCTTGCTGGACTCAGATGACTCCTCCGACCTGCTGGACTTCGCCCTCTCCGCGTCCCGCTCTGAGTCCCGTAAATCGGCGGCTGCCTACACAGCCCCCCCGGCTGCGCTGCCTGGCCAGCGAGGCATGGCTGCCTACACAGCCCGTGGTGGCAAAGTGGCGGCAGCCAACCCTGGTGCCGAAGCCGCTTTCCATGCGGCCATGCAGGGTCGGCCAGCGTTCCCGCCCGGCCGTGCCTCCAGCGGCTACGGGGTGACCCAAGGCTCATCAGAGTGCCGGGGCACCGAGTCCTTCCCCAAACTGGCCCCCCCATCAGCTGTGTCCCGGTCACCCACGGCTCACCCGGCGGCCAGTGGCACCCCCGGCTACTCCCCGTACGGCAGCTACGGCAGCGCCGGGCAGAGCGTGGCACCCGCCAGTGTGTTCCCACCAGGAAAGCAGTACCCATCAGCACAGGACTGCCCCAACAGCAAGGACTGCAGCTTCGCCTACGGCAGTGGCAGCAGCCTCCCGTCCTCGCCCAGCAGTGCCCACAGTGCCGGCTATGCGCCACCAACAGCTGGTCCCAGTTTGCCACTGGGAAAAGCCGCCTTCTTCAACAGTGCCGAGCAGGGGGGGCAGTTCTCCAGTGCCGCACACACCCCCCTGCGTTGCGACAGCCGGGCCAGCACCGTCTCGCCCGGCGGCTACATGGTGCCCAAGGGGTCAGCATCCTTCCAGCCCTCACCTGAAAATTGCCGGCAGTTCCCCAGTGCCGCGCCGTGGGCCTTCCGGCAAGGCTATGGTGGGTTGGATTGGAGCTCAGAAGCCTTCAGCCAGCTCTACAACCCAGGCTTTGAGTGCCACCTCAATGAACCCAATGTCATCCTGGACATCTCCAACTACACCCCACAGAAAGCCAAGCAGCAGACGGTCTCTGAGACCTTCTCTGAGTCCTCCTCTGACAGCACCCAGTTCAACCAGCCAGCTGGCTACCGGCGCGCCAACAGTGAGGCATCCTCCAGTGAGGGCCAGTCCAGCCTCTCCAGCCTGGAGAAGCTGATGATGGACTGGAATGAGGCATCCTCTGCCCCTGGCTACAACTGGAACCAGAGTGTCCTCTTCCAGAGTAACTCTAAGCCCGGTCGAGGCCGACGGAAGAAGGTGGATATGTTCGACACCTCCCACCTGAGTTTCTCCTCCTCTTCCTCTTCTTCCTCCGTGTACCCCTCCAAGAGAAACACGGGACCCCGGCAGCCCCGGGGTTCCCGAGGGGCTTGTGCCTCCAAGAAGGAGAGAGGGACGGGCAAAGCCAAGTTCCCCACCAAGTCACAGGCGGTGAACCCCCTCTTCCAGGAGAACACGGACCTGGGCTTGGATTACTACAGTGGGGACAGCAGCATGTCCCCCCTGCCCTCCCAGTCCCGGGGCTTCGGGGTGGGGGAGCGGGACCCCTGCGACTACGCCGGCCCCTACTCCATGAACCCCTCCACCCCCTCGGATGGGACCTTTGTCCAGGGGTTCCAGAGCGACTCCCCTGGTTTGGGGCAGCCGGATTTGGAGAGCAAGCACTTCCCTGCCCTCCCACACCAGCTGGCAGCCCCTGGCCAGCAGACTGTGTTTGAGGCCGGTTTGCAGAAAGCCTTCTCGCCCAACTGCTCCCCGACCTTAGCCTTCAAGGAGGACCTCCGGGCAGGCAGCATCCGAAAGTTGCCTGCTTGCGACTCGCTCAAACACAGCATGCAGGGAGGGGCCCTGCCGCACGCCCCACACCTGGCTTGCCGCGACCTTCCCATGCCTCAACCGCACTACGACTCCCCCAGTTGCAAAAATCCCCCGTACTGGTATTCCCCCAACGCCAGTACCCGCAGCCCTTCGTATGATGGCAAGGCAGGGGCCGGGATGCTGGTAGACTTCATGGGCAGGACGGACCCCCAGTGTCTGAACCCCCACTTGAGCAGCCCAAGCAGCACCCACCCCTCCAAGGGCGAGAAGGAGCCTTTGGAGATGTCCCGGGCTCACCACCGAGGACCCTACGCTTGTCCCTTGATCAATGACTTGAACATCTCCCCTGTACCAAGAGACTCAATGCTGCAGCTGCAGGACAACTACAGGTATCCCAGTTTTGCACCCCAAGGGCACCCCGTCATGGCCCCCACCCAGAAGAGCGGGTTTTTGGGACCCATGGTAGAGCAACAACACCCTGAGGACACTTTTACGGTCACCTCATTGTAGTGTCTGCTGACGTGCCAACCGGACAACGAGGTTTTGTTACAGGGTAGGTGGGGGAGAACCTGGGGGTGCGGGGGACACAGGGGGACACAGGGGACCCCCAGGGCCCTTCTCATCATGTCCCCCCTCTCTCTCCATGTTGTGTTTCTCTTTCAGAGGTAATTTAGCCAGCACTTTTTTCTGGAACACTTTTCAAGTTCTGTATTTAACTGGGATTGGAACCGTTTGTTTGTTTTCTAAAAAAAAAAAAAAAAAAAAAGGGAAAAAAAAAGAAAAAAAAAAAAGAAAAAAAAGGAAAAAAAAAAAAACGGATGGACGGACGGACAGAAAATTCATTTATCTAATGGATGAAGAGAGAAACCCCCCGTTTTTCCCCCTCCACACTCAAACCCGCTCCGCCTGCCAACCTCCGGCTCTGCTTTCCGGACTGCCGCCCTCCCCGCCCCGCAGCAGGACAATCGGATGGACGGACGGACGGATGGACGGATGGACGGACGGACAGCACGGGCCCCGCCAGGCGCGGCGCAGGGGCGCGGGCAGGGAGGGCAGGAGGGGATCTGGGGTTCAGCGCTGGGTGCCCCCTGCCCACAGCCCGGCCGGGGATCCCCTTGGCCGCCCCGGGGGAGGCTGTTTGGGGATTCTTTTCTTTTTCTTGTCCCTCCCCGTCTGCTCGCTGGCCGCGGGGGTTGCTCTTGCCGGATGGACCCCAGTGGGTGTTGGGAAGCGCTGATCCCCACCAGGCTCTGACAGCGTCGCCAGCGGGGCTCGCAGACGCCACCATCACCAGGTAAGTGCCAGGCACGTTCCCCACTCAGTACCGGTCCCCCAGCAGGGTGTGCTGGGTGCTCCATGCTCTCGTGGGTTCTCCGGCCCACCTGCACCCACCCTCTGGGTGCCCCCTGCCCCTTTCAGGCTGCGAGCAGCTGCCCCGGGTGTTCCCCAGCAAGCATCAAAGTGGGGACCCTGTCGGCTCCAGCGTCTGGTGGTGGCTGGAGCCTGGGCTGCGGGGTGCAGGACCCCGGGAGTGCCAGAGCTCGGGGGGTGTGGGATGCCCCAGAGCCCTGGCCGTTTGGGTGCCAGATGGGGGGAGCAGGACCTGGGACACCCAGATACGTGGGTGCTGAACAAGAATGAGCAGGACTCCAGACTGCTGGGTGTGGATGGGAAGGACCTCAGAGCCCCTGGTACATGGGTGCCAGATTAGGGGTGAACAGGACCTCAGAGCCCCTGGTACATGGGTGCCAGATTAGGGGTGAACAGGACCTCAGAGCCCCTGGTACATGGGTGCCAGATTAGGGGTGAACAGGACCTCAGAGCCCTGCGTATTTGGGTGCCAGATGAAGGAGGTGGGCAGGAGCCCAGGCCCTGGGAACGTGGGTGCCAGACAAGGATGAGCAGGACCCTGGACGCCTGGGCGCCAGATCCCTGGGTATGTGGGTGCTGAGTGGGAGGTGGGCAAGTCCCCAGCCCCCTGGGCATGTAGGTGCCAGACCCCCGGGTCCATGGGTGCTGGGTGGAGGTGGGCAGGCACCCCATGGTGGGACCCTCACTCCTCTCTCCCTCTCCCCCCAGCCACAGCACCCCTGGCCCTGTGCCCCCCACCCATCCCAGCCGACGGAGCAGAGAGGAGAGGAGAGGA